>JARUHE010326061.1:0-11149 GCA_031471125.1 Archaeomysis grebnitzkii | reverse complement strand
GTTTAACACTTAATCGGCTACTGATCCTGCATAAGTTGGTTCAATATATATAACACCCAGCTGATATATATATATATATATCTACATATAATTATATTAAAGTTGTATATCTCTATTTATCATATTTATTAAATTATTATCCATGTAATGTTATCAAGTGAAATTATTTATTTAGGACTTAGGAATTAATGTAAAGTGCCCTGGAAATTACTGTTAAATAAAAAAGAAAACCCAAACCCTTCGTCTGATACCCTTGATAATAATAATTTAGATTTGAGGCGGAAGGAATTCACCTCTCTTCCTCATTCCCCTCAACATCCACAATTATAGCAATGCCATTCTTTTTCAAATGAATTGAGTTCATCTTAAAGTGGAACAATAAATGTTAAGTTTCTCATGAAAAAAAAACGGATCTTATATGAAATCCTATTCCATAAACACCACATCTTTCCCTGTCGCCAGTGTTTATCTCATTTTTGTTTTAGCTATAAGGTAAAGATCTGAAACAGACATTTTAATTTCCATTATTTTTTTCCTATCTTTTTTTTGAATAGTCTTTTTATAATTTCTAAGACTTTTCGGATGCTATTTCAGTTGATTTTTTTTTTGCATACAAAAGTTAGTCTTGTCATTTGGGGCTTTTAATTCATATCCTTTTAATGCCAACTTGTTTGAATTTCGATTATTTAACATTCAATGTACAAAAAATATCTTAAACTTCCCCATTTACTACAAATTACAACAAATTGTTTGATTATCTATCTCTTTTGTTCAAGTTTAATTGAAATCTAAGATAATATATATGTGCATATCCAGATTGATATGTCTTGCCCTCTAAAGGGCAGTTGTAGTAAGTACATCAAGCTGAACTTAATGAATTTTTTTATACAAATATTTTTTGTATTTTTATTTATTTATTAGTTGACCGAACGTTCATTGTAATACAAGCATGTTAAACTTTATCTATATACTCTACAATTACTATAAAGTATTAGATTATATGTCATTGGCTCATCAGGCTTAGTTGAAGCGTTGGAAAACAATTTTTACATATTTTTTAGATTGATGTGTTTATTTTTAATTTAAAAAAGTTTTAAATTATACTAGTTTTATTCGGAACACGCTTTGTCTTAACAGTGAGGATGTTCTCTAATTTTTTATCATTACGGGAAATGATTCAGGTGATGTCTAGAGCATCTAGACTATTGCTATAAGTGCTATCATTATCAACTACTGAAAAAGAATGTTGAATTAGTTTATCATTAAACATTTTTGTTGATGTTAAGCTATATCATTTTTCAAGTGTCTAATGATAGTTTTTTTTAGTTCTTGTACATAACAATATTATTAATTATTTCCAATTAGTATATTATGTGTAAGTACGTTGCTCAAAAATTTAAATAAGTGTTTATATTGCTTATATAGTTATACAAATATATTTGTATTCAATACTCTGACTTATATCCGTTTTTTAGATAAACTATTATTTCGTTCATCAAAAATATGGTGTGACTATGAAATAAATACGTAAGATGAGTCAGAGGACACATTTATTATTGATTCAAGTATCTGTAAAATTAGCAGTGCTTACATTAAAAAGTCAGTGAACCATGCTAGTTTCATAAATATGGTTTATATGTATTGATAAACTAAAACATAAAATAACAAAAGATAAAATGTAGTAAAATATACTTTTACCCCAATGGATAACCCTATTTACCATAAAAAATATTAAATCTAGCATTAAGTGAAGGCAACTTTGTATGAGTAAAATAGTTCACCCATTTTTTTATATAACAAGTACCTTAAAACATAAATAACTTAAGAAAAAATTAGTTAATTGTTTTCAAATATATTAAATAAACATAACAATTTAAAAAAAATGTTCAAATAATTTAACCGTGTAACTTAGAGCCAAAAGTCGCCTCGATGAAGAAGGATGCGATTTAGCAAAAAATAAACATGGCAATAGAATTCAAATTGATTCTGAAGCATCGTCAAGATAATTCCAGTAAGTCAAACCATGAAACTTGGAGTTGTTTATTACCATTCTTAAAAAACAAGTTATGGCAGCCCTCATCTCCCTCTTCTTCTTCTTGAGATTTGAAGATTTAAGGATGGGAGGAATGTTGGAAATAATAGTATCATTTCTGTGATAAAAGAGGATATTCATTGTGATATATTGTTCGAAGGCCCAGAGTCATTAAATTTCAATCTGGACTGTAGTTGAGGATTTATTTTCCATATACATGAATAAAACTGTTGTTTTTCCCTTTAATTTATTGCAAGAAAAAATAAGTTAAAAGTCACGTGACATTGCAAATCTTACACTTTATTTTGTGAGGGTTTTTATTCTTTTAACTCTAACTATAGTCATAAAGAGACCTATAAACAGAAGTGTTGAGCCATTTTATATTTGTTGGACTCAAACATCTGAAAGGACAATTTTGCAGGATTTATTTTGATGCAATTGCTCATGAATTTATTGTTTGTTTTTCATATTTGATAACAAATAGTTTAGAGACTGTCTTTTGAATTACAAAAAATAGTTATATACATTTTTGATACAGCAACAGTACCAAACAATATCATCAATTTAATCATTTAAAAGTCATAATTTGCATACAACAGGTTTTGTAATTTATAATTTTGAAAGGGTCATAAAAACTCCGACAATAATAAACTAAATGATTTTTTCATGCATTTAAACAAAGGACAATTTATTTTACTTGTCCATGATCTATATATGTATAGACTATATTCAAAGTAATTTTAAATCATTATAAATTTAAAACTATTTCAATTCAATTTAATGCTACTATAATCGTTATGCTTATAGTCATTCATTCAATGTTAAAATAATAAACTTAATCTAAAACCTAGACCATATATGTAAGACTATAATAGTAGATCAACATTTTAGAACATACACTAGGCATATATAAAATAATAAAAACAGAGAAGCCATTAGCAACTTCATATTCCTGCAGCGTTCTGGCTGTCCAACCAACCAACTCTTGAGATTAACGGATGACAAGGTGGAATAGCTAACTGTTCTGAGGGAGGCATCCGGTGCAGTACCTTAGCCTCAACCAGTGCCTTAACCATACCGGTAGGTCAAGTAGTTAAAACAATCAATCGTATATAGTAATGCAGCGGTAGACCTCTACCAATGTCAAACGATTGTTTGGGGCTGGACAACATACATTATAATCTTCAATTGTATATTGAGAAAAAAAATGTAAAATAAATTACTTTGAAAACTAACAGTTTTTAGAAAGGAAATCCTCTCTACAAATCAAGATAACGATAAAGCTGTAGAAAACTTTACGGAATTATGCTGTCATTTACTACAAATAATGTGGTAATCAATTAGTCTATCAGTTGGATAAATTATTATTTTAAGCAAATAAACGCTGTTATATTATATACACATATACTTATATGTATGCGTATGTAACACATACACGTACAGTCGTACATACTTGTAATACACATACGTATGTGTTTGCTTAACCCTTTAATGTCCATTGAGACGAATTAGTCACGTTTAAGAAGGTATGTTTACAATACAAACTCTGTTGGATTTTTGGCCTTAAAATTAAAATTACTCAGGCGTTAAAGGGTTAAAAAATACATAAACGTATATATGTGTTGTTAAATACATATGCGTATATGTGTGTATGTAATACGTATACATATGTCCATGTATAAAACATATACGTATTTGTGTGTACATTTAATACATATACGTATGTAAAAAAAAATGTATATGTTGTACACCTGCGTGTCTATATGCTATGCATGTGTATATGTGTGTATATAATACACTGTATATAAAGCCTTTCCATATTGTACTTATGCATGTAATAAGCTGACAGTAGTTTTCATTGATAAGGTTAACAAAGACTTGCCGCCAAAAAATAGACAATAAGCAAAGAGGTTTATTTTTGTAAATTGAGGAATATATACATTAGTCTAGTCAAATTACGAAATGACCCGTCATTAATTGCAACAGAAACAAAATCTAACATACTAAAAGTCCCAAAAAATCTTTTGAGTGGAACATACTGTAATTCGCGATTATTCAGCACTGAAACCAAATTTTTACCCCGCGCACAAGTTTCACGTTTTTATTTATTACAAAGTTATTTCTTTTTCGATTATAATGATATTTGGTATAATCATACAGAATCGGATAGTGAAAAGAATGGTGTAAATATATTTTAATTACAAGGTACAGTTCTTGTGAAATTAACAAAAATGTTCAATGTAAACAGGATTTCTCCATAAGTTACTTTAAAATGTTTATTACCATAACATAGTTAACCATTTTAACATTACAAAATACACACCATTGTAAAGCTCATGCTTTTCCCATTATATATCAGGTATCGTTTGTCAAAATAGAGGAGTTTTAACGGCGATAACTAACATCATTGAGAGAGTCTCAAGGATTACACTTGAATCAAATGGTCATTGTCTTTCAACCAGCCATAATGATGTCGTTTTTTGTCCTTCTAGTCCTGAATACTTTTTCTTGCTCCCGAAAACCACGCTGTTTTTAATAAGTTTGAAATCGGCTGCCTTTCCAATGCCAAACACTCTGGAAATGGTATCGTACCCAGGAAGGCACGCATAAAAAGAATATGTCTGCAAACTTGGAGTTAAAACGTTAGCTTTCTTGAATCAATATTCATGCTTCTGGTTCTTGCTACTTTTTCAGGTTCAGGTCGAAAATGGATGGTATGTCTGTTTCCTCCTGCAAGGTGTATGAGGAAAATAAATGAATGTGTTGTCTTCGACTAACACAGTTTGTAAAAATAGTTATCTGCATCCCCTCTGCCTTATTACGCCAGGGTATCTCCCAAAAATTTTAGAAAGCGCTGTTAATTATCTTGGTTTGAGAGGAACTCCTTCTGTTTTGACTGAATCCTGCTGGACAGATGGAATGTCACGTCACACTCTACACGATGATTGTGTGTGTTATCAAACATAACCACTGCACGACCATAGTGTTTCGTAATATATCTGGTTTAGTCCCAAGGTTCTGATTGCACCATTGCAACTAGATTTAGGTGTGCAAGCACATACAAACTTTTCCTCAAGGTTTCTGATTGACACACTGAGCTCCCATGGATTCCGTAGTTCATATTAAGAGGTACAAAAATATGAACAGAGTGCAGCTGTCAACCAAGGATTGTATACTGCAGAGTTCCTACCTGGACAGTTTGTTCAATATGTGGCCAACAACGTGGATAATCACACTAGAACTCTTAGTGGCTGTAGGACTTTCCACGGAATGGGTATGATGGCAGTCGGAACACCCAAATGCGACATATGTGGTGAAACGAGCATCTGTAACAACAGAAAATATTGCATTGAGAAATTCTTATCACTTGGTGATGAACTTTCTAACTTCAGGTATTAAGCTCGAACACAAGGAAAGCCCCTAAAAAGACCTCTTCTGGAAAACGTCACTGTCAGTCCGGTTACCAAGACCAGCATGGTCGGGGTACATACAAATGATAAGCAATGGAAACCACCTTTGACAGTCATTCACCATGTTTCTTCCTATGATTGATTTAAACCCAAGTGACACGGCGTGTCTCAACTCAACATTACACTTCGTTACAGAGTATACCAAGCGATATGGAGCAGGATCATTGCACAATTTGATCAGTCGTTGTGGTTCAAGGGGCCTATAATTGTGGATAATGCTGGAAAGGAGAGGAATCTATAGATCTAATGAGCTTTTTGGGTAGCATTGAGCATTTAGTGAGAGGGTCTTCGCTGATAAAACTGTTACTCAGATCCTCACTGGAAGCGTATTTGCTCGTGCCTTGTGCGGTAATCTCCTCTTGAGAAACATGCTGGAGATGAAGCTGTCTTTATCTAATGCCAATATGCCAAAAGAATTAAAGACAATATGGAAACTATATGATTATTTCCTCACTAATGAAATCACGGCCAACGATGTAGAAGCATCTTTATATCTGTAGGATCTACAACAAAAACTTGAAACACGTAAAGACATGTTAGAATTAAACTCCGGCACTGCAAGTCTTTGGCTGCATTACATGAGAACGATAAATATCATGAGATCATTCATACGATCAGAACTAATTAGAGATTGGCCCCTGCCTTTGATAACGTTGCAACCCATACTTCCATGCTTACCTCCATCTTGCCATAATTTGTACACGAAGTCATTGCACCTCTATCTATAGAATATGACAACACTGAAAGACACAAACCACGAAGTGTACCAACAATTCAAATAAGGATTACAGGTAGTCAGGAGGAGTAACCACATTTGTACAATATCGTCACCAGATCTTGTGATCTCACCAGATAGAGGGGAATGACGGAGACACAAAGATTGGCCTGGTGGTCAACAAGCCCAGTCAGTGCAGAAGTAAACATGGCAATGCAACAGTTAACATCCATTAAATACCAGGCAAATCCACAGCGTAAAGACATACCACAGGCCCAGTAAACTAGATACATTAGTGACTGTAGGAAGCGGCTCTCTTTCATTGATTGGAGGTCTCCATTCGAAACAAAGTCATCATTCCGCAACATAGCCAGTGGTATTTCTGCTGACTCGGAGGTTAATGTGGATGATACAAGAAGGGTTGGATATGACATTCGTAATGCAAAGAACAAATAACATGTGGTTAAGTAGTTTCAAAAGGAAAACCCTAGCTGTAACTTTTGATTCTAGGTCGGCAGTCAAGATAGGTGATGAGGAATCACAGATTGATACTGTTTTCTTGTCTCAACGACTCATTGCCCTCACATATGAACAATGTAACTACCCTGGTGCATTGTTCGAAGGGAAGGAAAAACTCTTGAATTGAATGCTGCAAAGCCTCAACTAGCTGACGTCATTTCGTCTGAGGTATCACACGTTATAGCACCATGTGAAAATGTCACATACGTTCTTAGTGGTGGTGGTCTTCTCCATCGCATTACATGGCAATTTGGTGAAACACACTGACGAAAAAGAGCTGTGAAGTTATTCATGCCAGAGGAACTGTGTTAATTAGAGACGACATAGACCGACTTATTCCCCTTGCTGGAGAAAACAAATATAATATCAACTTCCGACCTGAACCAAAAAAGGAGCAAAAACCATATGCATGGAAATTAATTCAATAAAGCAAAAGTTTTAGCTCCAAGTTTGAAGACATATTCTCTTTGTGCGTGCCTTCCTGTGGTGCAATACCACATCAAGAGTTTTTAAAAACCAAACGTTTTCAGGGGTAGAAGGGCGAAAAAACGTCATCATTAAGTCTGGTGAAACTCCCTGGATCATGTTATATATTGCCGATTACAAACCCTTGTCACCCGGAAAAATACTGCAGTTCTTCCTATATGCTGCCATCTAAATCAGCAAAGGCGAGGTACCATAAGTTACGTGTCTATCACGAAGTCTAAGAGTGCCAGAGGTGGCATTGATGGTGTACGTGCAAGTCAGGTTTTACTATTGTTATTTTTTAGATTTTGCATAAACATCTTTGGCGATGCAGTGCATCGGATATGTTCAACGGGAATTTGGTATTGCCTTTCATGATGAGGGTGCTGCATATAATATGCTAGTGAGAAATGTTTTTCCCATACCTACTTTGCTATTGCTTAGAAAATATTTATTTTCATGAATTAATTTTGTGTTCCTTAAATGTGTATACAAATATATATAGCTGAAACAAAATGTGTTATTATTATTAAGGTTATTATTATATATTTTGAATTTATTCTATTTTGTACTATTTCCTTTGTTGAATTATTACAGAAATTGAAACTAGCATGACATTAGATTTTTATTTAAGGCCACAGCTTAACCAACTGTGCCCTTATAGCCTATATGTAATGTCTATATAACCCAGATAAAGTTTGCATTATATTTGTCTTCAATTAATTAGAAATATAAATAAATAAATATTCAGTTTAAAAGTGCTGAACTGTAATCCTGTGTTGAGTATTCGCTTGATGGCGAATATATTTAATTATATGCAGGATTCTTTGTTTAATGGAAACATGGTTAACAGATGATACAGAGTCAACGACTCATAAATAATGTCCTCCAGAATACAGCTGTGTATTTGTTGTCTTATTGAGTAGAGAGGAGTTGGGGTGACAATAATATGTACCATATCTTATGAAGAAAAGTTTTATGTAAACGATGCCCTCCCAGAAGACGTACATTGCTCATACGTACGTGTATTAAACGTACCTCACGTACCAATCCTACGTTGTAAAAATACGTATGTAGGGTGTGTTTTATTCCCAAAAATATGTGTTTTTGTGATGCGTTATATCCACAAAATACGCACATACGTGTTTTGTGGATAAAACGTGCCATGTACGTGTGTATTTACTACAGGTACATACTTTTATTGAGGGGTGGTCGACTGAAAAGAAACACTAGCTATTGTATTACAGGTGTCATAGCATAATCAAATCCATATTACAAAACAGAACAGCGAATTGCTTAACACATTATAATAGATTGACTACGATTATAAATATTATAAAGACAAATCACACAGGTTTTACATTGTAATGTATTAATCAACACGATATTGCCACAATAAATACAGTAGAATAACTATGGAGATCCCCTTTTTTCAAATCCATAAACTGCCAATGACTTAAGAAATCCTTAAAACATGATGTCCAGTTCAAAATAGTTTGACGGTCTACTTGCTAACCTGGTTGAGCCTGATTGTGATTAGTGTGCAGAGGAACTGCTAGATATTAAGAGCAATCGGAGTCCGTGAGGGCAACTTTAACAAAATGTTTGTCGGGCCTCACTTGAACAAATTCTTTGATCTGAAAATCTAGCGAATTTAAGTTGATTTTCAAAAATAAATTATGATGCCATTAATACAAAAAGGGTTGGTTATACTCAAAATGTGACATCAAAAGTTAATTTTCAATATAACAAAAACTCACAAGCTGTTATGTTAAAGGTGGTCCAAGAACTAATGTCACATAAGTTAATTGTGTAAAATGTTTGTATGAAAGAATGCTGGCTTAAAAAGTTATTCTCCTCGAACTTTTGTTGTAGGATTACCAACACCAATTATATCGCTGATATATACCAAACCAAAACTGCGTCAATTTACTTTTGAGATGTATCTTATGACCCTATTTTTTGTGTTTTACATACTATACGCATTGATTTTTAGTTACGTTATTTAACTTAGCAGATTATTCACAGATTTTCAGGTAACATTTCATGCATACATAGATTAATATTTTTATTTTGGGACCGGATGCATACAACCTTACTGCATAGATCGATTTACTATTAAGTGGCTTTCTGTAACTCATTGCATGCCGATATACCATCAAATGTCTTCAAACTATAAAGCAAGATTTCATATATGTTATATGTGTGTCCTGTTCCTTAACATGTTTGGTTGAAATGTTCGTTCCATGGAATATTTTGTTTTCCGTTATTGGCCATAGTTTTTGATTTTTTTCCACACTAGATAAAATTTTCACCAGCTATATTCAATACTTATTTTAAGCTGTTTTTCATAGTTTGATTGTTAGTCCTTTTATATTTTATTGCATTTCCTAAGATATATAATTATGCAACATCTTATCTTATATAAAACATTGGCGTGTGACGAGTCATACATTACAATAAATTACAAAGAATTCCATCTCATAAATAAATAATTTTATGGGAGGGTAGAGAGAGAACGAACATAGATAACATGAGCTTCTGCTTGATTCCAAAAAACATAAATTCTTATGTTAATAACCACTAGTTTTAAATACTATCATCACTGGGGAACATTTTCATTTTTTAACATCCATATTAAAATTTAAAAAAGTAATAAGTTTTACGCAATATTTGATTGATACATTTCAATGCTAATATGTATTAAACGATTGTTTTGCGTTCAAATGTAAGCATATAATACCAGGAGCATATCATTTTCTCCCATCAATGAGGTTTGTTATACTCTTTCAAAAATATCTCTAAGGTGTAAAGTGTATAATAATATAAATAAGATATAAGTATGGCTGATATTTAAAGACAAATTTACCGACAAATGTTATGACAGAAAGGAAAAAAAATACAGAAAAAAATTGAGTAAATGTAACATTCAAATGTCGTGTGCTAGAAAATAGAAAATCCGTTTGTGAGCATCATCCAGGTATTACTTTTATTCATATAAGTATTTTAATACTCAACATTTCCGTCCCATATAAATATAAATATAATAAATATAAATATAATAATATAATAATAATATAATAATATAATAATATTATAAATATAATAATATAAATATAATAAATATACAAATATAAACATAAATATAAATATTTTATTACTCAACATTTCCGTCCTTGTCAAACTTGTTTTTGTTAAATAAATTCAATGTTGACTTAAACATCAGGTTAATATAAATCCAGGTTTTTAAGACACTTTAATTCTAATAACATTTAATAAGTTTTTATTTTATGTAATCCTTTGGCTTTAATTAATTGGCTTTTAAAATAATATTAGAATTATTTATACATTAATATAGTTTATATAGTTTATTTATTTACATACAAATATATACTTTATACACATTTTACATTTATACAATCATGCAACAGTATTATTGTTCATACCAAACACTCAGAAATTAAGTTGACATCATTAAATGAATCATCCACAAAAAAATTTAAAACTTGGTTTAATGAAATCAAAATGCCGTTAAAAAACTCCCTGAAAGTATAACAATATCAATTATTCAAATTTCCAAGTTGAACTGAATTACATTTAATTTAAGTTATTTAATCGAGTCGACAATTTTTCCTTTATTTTATGGAGATATAAGGCAGTAAAAAGTATACATTTCAGAATATCAGATCATTCAGCAACAAGTTTTTAAAATACACTCAGCTTTAAGAATTTGATATTTACACATGGAATAAAAATGGAATTAATGATTTATTTAAATTATGCAGTATTGATATGTAGTCAATATGTATAAAGGTTTCAAGCTGTTTAAAGCTTACAAATAGTTCTTTAAAGATCGAACTAATTAAACTAACCTTGCAATGATAAACGACTTCGCTTCTTCGCATTTCGCTTCACTTTCTTACTATTCCAGCAATACATATACATATA
>JARUHE010326050.1:0-11149 GCA_031471125.1 Archaeomysis grebnitzkii | reverse complement strand
TTATTTATTTGACGATATTGTGGAGTCGTATATCCATCGACAAGAGCACAAGTGAAGTAACCCACACTCAAACAACATAGAGCTTACCTCACTTGTGCTATTGTTGATCCATTATATTTATCGGGTATAAATTAAATTACCAGACATATATAAAATTATCTTTTTTATTTGCATTAAAATATTATTGGTAATAGCACTCTTGGGAGACTAGACATACCATTGAACATTTGTCTTTTATGCATCACCACCGACGTCTCAAAAGGTCCTCCTTGCATTAGCAAATGATGTCCCCGTTTTTGTGACCAAATCAGAAATCAATGAAAATTAACCTTCGATTAGGCTTCTACATTATCTTAATTAGACCTCGACTGAAGACGAGAAATTCAGGTTTAAAAAAACGAAAATAAATTCACTTTTTAAATTAACTTAAAATCTAATCAATTTAATTAATTCTTGATTCCAAGAATTAATTCAAGAATTAATTAAGATTAATTTACTGTATTGTTTTCAGGTTGGGTTATGTTGGGTTTATTTATGTTAGACTGGGTTAACATGGGTTTATTTATGTTAGATTGGGTTAAGTTGGGTTTATTTATGTTAGACTGGGTTAACATGGGTTTATTTATGTTATATTGGTTTAAATTGGGTTTATTTATGTTAGATTGGGTTAAGTTGGGTTTATTTTTGTTAGATTGGGTTAAGATGGGTTTATTTATGTTAGATTGGGTTAAGTTGGGTTTATTTATGTTAGATTGGGTTAAGTTGGGTTTATTTATGTTAAACTGGGTTAAGATGGGTTTATTTATGTTAGATTGGGTTAAGTTGGGCTTATTTATGTTAGACTGGGTTAACATGGGTTTATTTATGTTAGATTGGGTTAAGTTGGGTGTATTTATGTTAGACTGGGTTAACATGGGTTTATTTATGTTATATTGGTGTAAGTTGAGTTTATTTATGTTAGATCGGGTTTATTTATGTTAGATTGGGTTAAGAGGGGTTTATTTATGTTAGATTGGGTTAAGTTGGGTTTATTTATGTTAGACTGGGTTAAGATGGGTTTATTTATGTTAGATTGGGTTAAGTTGGGGTTATTTATGTTAGACTGGGTTAAGATTGGTTTACTTATGTTATATTGGGTTGTTGGGTTTATTTATGTTAGACTGGGTTAACATGGGTTTATTTATGTTAGATTGGTTTAAGTTGCGTTTATTTATGTTAGATTGGGTTAAGTTGGGTTTATTTATGTTAGATTGGGTTAAGTTCGGTTTATTTATGTTAGATTGGGTTAAGTTGGGTTTATTTATGTTAGATTGGGTTAAGTTGGGTTTATTTATGTTAGATTGTGTTATGTTGGGTTTATTTATGTTAGGTTGTGTTAAGTTGGGTTTGTTTATGTTAGATTGGGTTAAGTTTGGTTTATTTATGTTAGGATGTGTTAAGTTGGGTTTATTTATGTTAGGTTGTGTTAAGTTGGTTTTATTTATGTTATATTGGGTTAGTTGGGGTTCTTTATGTTAGATTGGGTTTATTTATGTTAGATTGGGTTAGGTTGGGTTTATTTATGTTAGATTGGGTTTATTTATGTTAGATTGGGTTAAGTTGGGTTTATTTATGTTAGGTTGTATTAAGTTGGTTTTATTTATGTCATATTAGTTTAGTTGGGTTTCTTTATGTTAGATTGGGTTAAGTTGGGTTTATTTACGTTGGGTTTGGTTAGTTCAAGTTAACTTTGATTATCTTTGGTTAAGGTAAATTAAGTTGGCTTTATTTATCTTATGTTAGGTTAGTTTAATTTTTTTTTATTAAAAATTGATTACAGAAGCAAATTTAAAAAAAAAATATAAATTAATTAATCTGATTCAGTTGAGAAACAATGTTTGAATTTATATTTTATTTACATAATAAGTGAAATCTCATTCAAATACCTTATAACAAACTCCAACTTGCTTATAGCTTGTGTATGATACTGGGTTACTGCTAACATCTTCCTAAGATAGACTGACCTCTACGGAGGTGTCAATTCAAAATTCAGCCTAATTGCATTTGTTTGCTAAGCTATCATCATAGTAAGAAAGCGGCGATAGTTGGAAGCACACCTTAGAGTATACACATAGGTGAGGGTAGTAATAGATAAGTATAGTGGTCCTTGAAATGTTATGTTGCAGCTACACAAAATATTTAAATATTTTTTTATAACTCATATTTGTGATCGTGGTTTGCCGTTTTACGAATTTTTTCAACCAAAATCGTTCCTATAAAATTGATTGCAATTTAATCCAACATTTAAATGAAATTTAGAGTCATAGACATCTGGATAAAGATTTAAATAATCATTTAATGAGAAGTTAAATAAAAAAATCATTTAAGATTAGATAAAGATTTAAAAACACAGTTAATTAAACATTTAAATAATCATTTAATGAAAAGTTGAATACAAACAATAAATACACGATTAGATAAAGATTTAAATAAGCATTTAGATAAATAAATATTTTCAACTAACTAGAACTTAAAATAAAAATAAATTGATAATGAAGATTTAGCTAACTATGTAACCCATACGGCCATACCATGAGAAAAGTGATGCTAAAAATTAGAATTAAACTTTCACTTAGGCTAAAATACATTACCATGAATCCCTTAATTTAATTCAGGGAGATGCTAATTTCAATGATTGCTTTAAACCTGTATTGGTACGTATAATCCTGTATTTTTGGGGTACTTTGAGGTACTAATTACCTGAATAATCTATGATTGCAGTGTTTTGCACCGGACAGACTTTCATCCATCCAGTCTCATTCAATTATTCAGATATAGTTTGTACAAGAACGAAGAATATGTTCTGAGCACCACAGAAAACTTGTTAAAAACTATGTTTATAACTTGGATGAAACAAAACGAATGAGCAAATAACTTTGGATGAATTTGAACAATGAGCTCACTTTTTGAAGAACTCCAAATCCCAAGTTAGGAAAGTTTTTAAATATGAATACGGATGATCTCTTGAGAAATCCTCCCTTCTATTTTTCTGTACTTTATCATTTTTTTTAAACAACACCTCCTACATAAATTATATGGGTCGTATCACTGGCAACCTCAGTACATTTCAGTATAAAAATCAAATACTGTAATATTTTAGTAGACTGGTTAATTATTCTTAAGAGGGGCGCCTAATTTTCTTGTTAGCTCTTTTTTGAATAATATAAAATAACATAATAATATAGTTATGTCACAATATAATAATATAACAATGTAATAACATAATAATGTAACAATGTTACACTGTGACAATATAGCAATATAGCAATGTACTATTATAACAAATAATGTAAAAGTACAACAATATAACAAAATAATGCTATGATAATACAAACATAAACAATGACAATATATAAATATAACAATATAGAACTTGAAAAATTTAATAATATAATAACATAGCAGTATATAAATATAATAATATAAGAATACAATATTATAATAATATAATAATACGATATTAAAATATACAATAATATAATATGATAATACAATTTAAACACTAATGTAATAACGTAAACATTCAATCAATAATATAATATGATAATAGAATAATAAAACATTACAATAACTAATGTAATAATATAAAAATATGGGTTATATGGCAAAATAATAATTAATAATATAACAATAAACTAATATAATAATATAACAATATAACAAAATAATAATTAACAATATAACAATAAACTAATATAATAATAAAACAATATAACAAAATAATAATTAACAATATAACAATAAACTAATATAATAATATAACAATATAACAAAATAATAATATAATAATCTGTTATTGTAACACAATAATAATATAATGAGGCACTCGAACAAGTTGCAGAAATACGTCCAGCTGCGAAATGCGTCCACCTGTCAAAGAAATAATAATAACTTCCTTCAAAATTTGTTAAGCCTTGTAAACTTTGGACGCTTTCTGACAAGCGACAGGTAATGTAAACACCTAAAACTGAATGTATGATGATATATTTATCGAAAATAGCTCAAGTGAGGTAAGCTCTATGCTAATTGAATATGGGTTACCTCACTTGTGCTATTATCGATTCATATATATGCGTATAGATGTATAAAAGTGACTTACACGCTTTTGCATCAACCATGCGTTTTTTTAGAACTAACATTTGGCTATTGATACGCACTTTATTTCGTCATGCGTATGTTCCAAAGTTATCAGGTTGTTATGCGCTTTGCATAGGGTGCTTTTTCAATTTCATCTCTCAGACAAATCAAAAATGAAAACATGCCCAAACTATTAGGTGGACGCATTTTGCCCTACGAATGCAGTATAAAGTTGAATGCGTCAATGGAAAACACAAAAATGACCAATAAGAAGTCAAATTGCGTCCACTGTATTGTTAACATATTATAAATACTCTAACAACTCCTGTTTCACTGAAAGTATTTTATTAATAGGGGTTAATACTGAGTAGCAACATAGCTAGGTGACTGAATAGCCATACAACTAAAAAATGGCACAAGCCGCCCCCCAAGAAAAGTACGTACGCGTACTAGACGTACCCTACGTACCAAACGTACCTGGACTAAATAAACACGTACTTGGCACGTTTTAGCCACAAACACACTTACGTGCGTACTCTTTGGATACAACGCACCAAACAAGCACATCATTTGTGAATAAAACGCACCCTAAGTATGTTTTTTACGACGTACGTTTGGTACGTAAAGTACGTTTGGTACGCGTACGTACGTACGACGTATTTCTTCTGGGAGGGCGTACTTGAAACCTAACCTTGTGTCTAATATATGCAGCCTTACTTACTTTGTACTTTGCTACCCGACATAGATAGATAACATGTTGGCCGTAGGGCACATTGTAGCGTACTTTTACTCGTTCAGGATTGCTCTAAAATAATTGAAAGAACAATTATTTTCCAAGCTAATAATACATGATGGTATTTGATTGTTTTTTACGTTTTCAAAACTTTTATCAATCGTGGACACAAATAAAAGTATATGTGCCAACATCACTGAAACTTAGATCATTTAGATCACAGAAGCTTAGATAATCTTGATCTTTTGGATCACTGAAGCTTAGATCACTTAGATCACTTAGATCACTTAACATCACTTAGATCACTTAAGATCACTTAGATGACTTAAGATCACTTAGATCACTTAAGATCACTTAGATCACTTAAGATCACTTAAGATCACTTAGATCATTGAAGCTTAGATCCCTTAAACCTCTTAGATCACGGAAGCTTAGATTAATGTGGATTGATCCAGGCTAAAAAACCGCACCAATCTCTTGGTGAAAAATGGAAAAACGTATATAGGGACGCATTTCGTGCAAATGATCACACAAGCGACTACCACCTTTCATAGTTTTTTCTAGTGAATTATTATTATTATTTATTATTTATTATTTATTATATGTTATTTATTATTTATTATTTATTACTTATTATTTATTATTTATTACTTATTATTTATTATTTATTATTTATTATTTATTATTTATTATTTATTATTTATTATTTATTATTTATTATTTATTATTTATTACTTATTACTTATTATTTATTATTTATTATTTAACATCTAATTATTCATTATTTATTGTGTATTATTTATTATTTATTATGTATTATTTATTATTTAATAATATCTATTATCTACTATTTATTATTTATTATTTATTATTTTAACAAAATAAAAACATTAAACAAAGATTTTTTCCAACATTATGTTTTCATTCACCACTGACTGTGAATAATCTTTTAAATTCAAGTGCTCTAGAGCTTCCACTTATTTCAGGTTGCCAGATGTTGCCAGATAAAATTTAAAGTTGCCAGATGTTGCCAGATGATATTTCAAGTTGCCAGAAGTTGCCAGAAGCTGTTTCAAGTTGCCAGAGCGTGAAATGAAGCAAGTTCAAGCAATACATTACTTTGACCCCTGGAGAGTGATGCCAGAAGCAATTTTCAAAAACGTAATAATTATAATTATGTTTACAATTATAATTATTATCATAATTATCATTATCATTATTATTATAATTATCATTATCATTATTATTATAATTATCATTATAATTATATTTTCAATTTTCAAATAAAAACATTATAATTATATTAACAATTACTATTATAATTATATTTAAAACTGTAATTATATTTGCAATTATAATTATCATTATAAGTATAAGTACCTTTATAATTATAAGTATCATTATAATTTTACTTAAAATTACAATCTTATTTATAACTTTAGTTATAATTATAATAATTATAATAATTATAATAATTATAACTATTATAATAATTATAACTATTATAATAATTATAATTAAACTAAATCGTCTATTTAAACAAACAAAAAAAAATTCAAATTTTTTCAGATTTTTATTTTTTTTTAAATAAAAAAATGCAAAAAAGTTTTTTCTAAATGGACCAAAAATCAAATATTTTTCAGTCGATAAATATTAAAACAAAAAAACTTTGTCCAAAAAAAATCTTGAAGAAGAACTTTTAAAAAAAAATTAAAGAAAAACTTATAAAAAAAAACTTAAAAAACAACTTAAAGGCGATATTTTTAAAAAAAAATAAAGAAAATATAAAAAAAACTTAAAGACGAACTTTTAAAGAAAAGCTTTAAGAAAAACCTTAAAGAAAACTTAAAGAAAAACTTATAAAAAAAACTTGAAGACGAACTTTAACGAAAACTTAAAGAAAAATTTTAAGGAAAACTTTAAAGAAGACTTAAAGAAAAACTTAAAGACGAACTTTTTAAAAAAAAACTAAAAAAAAAACTTGAAGAAAAACTTATAAAAAAAAACTTAAAGACGAACTTTTAAAAAAACTAAAGAAAAACTCATAAAAAATAAATAAAAACTTAAATACAAACTTATAAAAAAAAACTTACAAAAAAACTTGAACGAAATGTGAAACTTAGTTTTTATCGAAATTGAATCAGAAGCGCCATCGTAACAAAACCTGTCCTATCAAACACCTACACTTGTGTGGGGTATTTTTACCTCTGTTTTACCCCAATGGGTGAGGGTGGGGTATTTTTACTGTATTTTACTCCAATGGATGAGGGTGGGGTATTTTTACTGTATTTTACCCCAATGGGTGAGGGTGTGGGTTTCCCCCATTGGAATATTAACATCGAAAACATTTGACTAACTTTTATGTCTAAGATAGTCAAATTGACTAACATTTGTTTATTAATTCAATCAAAATCGCATCAGAGCGTACCAAAGTGATACGATTTTGATTGAATCACAATAAAGTTGATTGAATCAACAAAACAGTTGTAGCCTACTGTTAACAAAGGTTAGTCAAGTTGACTATCTTAGACATAACAGTTAGTCAAGTTGACTATCTTAGACATAAAAGTTAGCCAAGTTGACTATCTTAGACATAAAAGTTAGCCAAGTTGACTATCTTAGACGGAGGTTAGTCATGTGCTTACGGTATAATCAATTAACATTAACTAATAAATAATAACATAAAAATAATAACATAAAAATAATAACATAAAAACAAAATATTTTGTCCTACAACAAAGAAGCAAAAACTAAATTATATCCAAGCTACACAAAATTTATGTCACTTAATTAATAAAAATACAATTATATATATATATATATATATATGTGTGTGTCACTTAATTAATAAAAAGACAATTATTTAAGCCTTACAAATTAACACTTTAAAACTCACTTAACTCTTTAACGCCTGTAGGGACAAAACAATAACTCTTGTAGGGTTATTTTCAATGCAAAGTTCATTGTATTGTAGACCGTAGGGTAATAATTCAGGCGTTAAAGCGTTAATTAATAAAAAGTTACTGAAATAAAGTCAAAATTTATATTTGCAACACAGATAATAATTTTAACTTTTCTTGATTTAAATCAACTTTTTCTTGATTTAAAATTAACTTTTTTTGATCTAAATCAACTTTTTCTTGATTTAAATAAATTTTTTATTGATCTAAATCAATTTTTTTTATTTAAACCATTTTCCTTGATTAAAAAATGAGCTTTTCTTTGTTTAAATCAACTTTGACACAATGGATACGATTTAGATTTAAATCAAGAAAAGTTGATTCAAACGAAGAAAAATTCGGAGACAAACGGCTTTGAATTATACATAAATGTTGATGATAATAATAGTATTAATGATAATAATAATAATAATAATAGTATTAATGATAATAATAATAATAAAAATAAAAGTATTAACAATAATAATAATGTTAATAATAATAAAAATAACAATAATAGTAAAATTAACCAAACATAATAACAATAATAATAATGTTAATAATATTAATAATAATAATAATAATAACAATAATAATAATAATAATAATAATAATAATAATAATAACAACAATAATATAATTATTCAAACATAATAATAATAATAATAATAATAATACTAACAATAATAACAATAATAATACAATTAATTAAACATAGTAATAATAATAAAATAATAATAATAATTAAAATAATGATAATAATAATACTAACAATAAAAACAATAATAATAAAATTAATTAAACATAGTAATAATAATAAAATAATAATAATAATTATAATAATGATAGACTTTAGACTTTGACTTTATTAATTCCAAAATACATTTACAGAATAAAAAAACTTATAACAATATTTAGCATTAATAATAATAACATTATCAACAATACTAATAATAATAACATTAATAATAATAACACTACTAACAATAACAATTACAACTTTAATATCAACAAACAATTTTTTCTTAAAACAAATAAAATAAATTTTATTCATATAGGGCAGTGGTTCTCAAACAGAGCTTTTTCAGTATTCCTGAAAAATCTATCCAGATATGAAAAGCAAATGTGTCTCAAACATAAGACCATGTGTATCATTAACACATGTGTATCATGTGTATCATTAACACATGTGTATCATGTGTATCATTAACACATGTGTATCATATGTATCATTAACACATGTATATCATGTGTATCATTAACACAGGAATTAATAAACTTCTTAGAGGTATGTTAAGTTTGCTTTTGTTAAATGCGTTTTTTTATATATTTAACAAATATAAATATAAGGTTTGAAGAATATAAAATACACAAAATATAACTTTAAAAACTTTCAATTAATTCCACTAACACCCGACCTATAAATCATTGGACATTTTTAATATTTTTAAGAAACATCTTTTTTTATATTTTTAATATTTTTGCAAAACATATCTTTTTTTTTAATATTTTTAATATTTTTGCAAATCATATCTTTTTTTAATATATTTAATATTTTTGCAAATCATATCTTTTTTTATATTTTTAATATTTTTGCAAACATATTTTATTTTTGATGTCTTTTTCTTCCATTAATTTTGAACTGAACATTGCAACGAAATTACATTATCACAAAATATGTTTCAAGGAATTTATTAGCTTTTGCTTTTAAGCTGATGAGTTTAAATGACATTATGGTTGGGGCGATTATTAAGCACGTTGTATTTTACTTTCATTCAAGGGGAAGTTTTTAAAGGGGATTAAAACATTTTTTAATATTTTCTTACACTTGTCCTCGTTATTTGGACTTTTAAGGAGACTTCAAGTTTAGTAAGGCAAAAAAGGCAACCAAGGCAACAGAGAATGTGGTTGCCAACTTAATTATTTTGAGGTTGTATGGGTACGGTCCGTACGGATAACGACTGGCACTCCAAGGGTATTGGTTTGGTCAATGAGGAAGATGGTTTAGAGGTTGAGTTTAAACGTCATAATTTGTATATTACATATGCTCATTTGAAGACAGTAATTGCAGGTAGTTGCAGATGGTTGCAGGTGATTGCAAGTGGTTCGAGGTGATTGCAGGTGATAGCAAGTGATTGCAGGTGATTGCAAGTGATTGCAGGTGATTGCAAGTAATTGCAGGTGATTGCAAGTGGTTCGAGGTGATTGCAGGTGATAGCAAGTGATTGCAGGTGATTGTAAGTGATTGTAGGTGATTGCAGGTGGTTGCAGGTGTTGAATACACTGGCAATGTCTTTAAGTTTCGTTGGAAATCAGGAAATGCATGAGGATTAGGGTGATCTTTTAATGTATTTTTTGTTGTGGATCAGAATATAATTGAAATAATTTTATGAAAAAATATAATTGAAATATATATATAATATATAATTGAATGTATATAATATATATAATTGAAATAATTTTATGAAAAAACAAACTGTGGTTGTTGAAAGATTTTTTCGTAAAGTACAGACGTCGTTCATCCTTAAAACTATGGTTATCGGATTGCCAAAAAGGAAGAAAAAATGAAAGTTTATATACACCAAAAAGGCACGATTTAAAATTATAGGTTTTGATGGTATGTTCTTACACTGAAAACACTTGACTAACTTTTATGTCTTAGATAGTCAAACTGACTAACTTTTATGTCTTAGATAGTCAAATTGACTAACTTTTATGTTTTAGATAGTCAAATTGACTAACTTTTATGTCTAAGATAGTCAAAATCAACATCGTCAAATTGACCAACCTTTGTTAACAGCTAGTCCACACTTTTTTGTTGATTCAATCAACTTTATTGTGATTCAATCAAAGTTGTATCACATTTTCACAAAGTGATACGATTTTGATTGAATCAACAAAAGTGTGCACTATTAACAAAGGTTAGTCAATTTGATGATAACAATTTTGACTATCTAAGACATAAAAGTTAGTCAATGTGACTATCTTAGACATAAAAGTTAGTCAATTGGACTATCTAAGACATAAAAGTTAGTCAATGTGACTATCTTAGACATAAAAGTTAGTCATGTATTTTCAGTGAATGATAAAACAAGATAACTATCGATACCCCAGCGATAAATTCTCCAGATGGTGTTGATATTTCAGGCAGTGAGTGTGAATCGCACCCTACACCTAGTTTATTGTGAGCAAAATATGTAAATATGATGTAAGGCATTGCACGTTTACCGACAGTGTTTGTAATTACCGACACCCTAAGCTTAACTCTATGTATTTGGGTTATAGTGCATTACAATTAGCATTAGGGTGTCGGCAATTACAAACACTAAACTCTATGCAGTTGGATTATAGTCGATACGAA
>JARUHE010326039.1:0-11150 GCA_031471125.1 Archaeomysis grebnitzkii | reverse complement strand
GGTATAGGCTAAATGAAGGGTGAAATGCTTAACCAAGCTTAAGATAAATAACAAACCAATTTGCATTGTCATTTTAACCATTTTTATGACTTTCGTTCCAGATTCATCATTAGAAACATCATGATTTGTAGAGAAAGTAAATTATTTAATTGAAATTAATTTTATTAATTGAATAATTCAATGTTTAATGAACAGCAAACTTAAGAAGTGTATATTTAAGAATTGTATATTTAATGATTAACAGTTTAAGAATTGTATATTTAATCATTAACAATTTTAAAATTGTGTAATTAATCATTAACAATTTATGAATTCAAACCTTTTTCCTCAATAATTCACTAATTCAATAATGACAGAAACTAAAATATTTTAGATCGACCTTTTTGGGTCATCACATACTAAATAAGTGTAAATGTATTTCAATTATTGTAATAAGTGTTCTGAGCGATTTGAAAATGAAAACGAATGTAATTTTATCTAATTTTAGATTTGTAAACATGAATTCTAAAAAAGTAAATTTTAACTCATACTGCCAGAATATTTATGGATGTATTCTTACTCATTCCTTAACCGAGAGGTTGGCTGGTTTGTATAGAGGGTGGCGAGTCTGTTGTAGAAGACTGTTATCTGGTCCCTCCTTTTATCGGTGTTCTACCTTCCCCAGAACAAACAATCTTACGTTTGCTAAGATGTTTCAAGTGTTGACTAGAAAGAAATAATTATTTTGTTAAATATTTCATTGATCAGGCAGTTATAAATAGGAGAAGAGTTAGATGGAACTTTCTCTTTGAATATAGCTCATGCTAGAGCTAATTTTTCAGCAAAAGTGATATGTATGGATTGGAAGGTTGGTTTGATAGGGGTGCTAATACAGATTATGGAATCGGCTCTGCCAGCAAACATTGAAGATGATGACATAAATAATATGTTGAACTTCCTTCGTACTTAGTAGGAATTTGTTTTTATTATTGTTACTTAATAAATTGAGGATTTTCTGTCATTCCAAGACAAAAGGAAATTTGTAAATATACATAATTTATATGTGTTTGATTTTTTTTGTTTTGTGAAATAGATAACATTCCTTTTCTTACTATTCACTTGATAAAAAAGTTATAGCTGCCAATTAGTAATTTAGATCATATTTTGTGGTTTTATCAGGTTTTAGTATCTATAAATATACAATCAGATAATTGTAATATTATTTTTTTATATTTCTAAACTATTTATTTTAAAATCAAAATAACAAATGTTCTTGAAAAAAATATGAAAGAACTAAAATTAAATTATTTATGGAACATAAATATATTCCAGCAGAAAGTTATAAACATTTAATTAAAAAAGGTACATAGATTGATAAAATTAAACCACAATAAACCGAAAAAAAAGAATATAAAACCTTATATATTACGACCCGCTTAGATCCTGATCACAGGCTAGTTAGGATTGACCTGTTATACGCCGCGCCGCGATGACAAATTCAAGAACTAAAAAAAACAATTTAATTTTCCCTTTTCAAATAGTTTCCCTTCTTTATTTCATTCACCAAATACTCTCCAATAAAAACGATAATATAAAAGTTTAAAACAACAAATCATCGAACATTTTGAAGAGCCATGTCATTAAATATATTGTTAATGTAGAACCAACCAGGTGATGTATTCATATGTTGACATTTAGCTACTGTTAAGGGGCTGATTCAATAAGGGGTCGTTTTACGTAGTTTGCTGATTTATAGATTAGTTGTGACAAACTCCAAGCATATAATTTTATAATTATCAGGATTGAATGGTACCGATGGGGCAGTTGAAAAACACACTTACGAGATAACAAATGAGCTTCATTGATAAAATAGGGAGAATATTGTAATTCTACAAAAAATGTTTTGAATTCTGTTTACTTCTTTGTCAATGGAAGTAGAGTGCCATACTCTATAAGCTCTGAGAACCTGGGAAGCTATAGGCAGGCTGATAAAAAGTTGTAATAAGATAGGGAATTTGTGGGTTTGTGATACCGTTTCCAGTTCTATTTACCATTGTATCTAAAAGTAAAATTTCATGCTGATTATGTTCCCAGCCATGTTTAAATGTCATAGTAGGATATAATCTATTAAGTTTTTCAAAGAAAATACCAAAATCTTGATTGTAGGGCCAAACAAGTATAGAATAATCCACGTGTCACAGCTATTTTTAGGCAGTAACTCAGTTTCGAAATATCCCATAAAAAGATTACACAAAACAGGAGACAGACTGTTATCCATATATAGGCATGCCATATGTTTGTTTAAAAAAGGCACCATCATATTCAAAAACACAATTTCTGTCACTATATCCCAATTTAAAGGCAATCAAAATGAATAGTAAGTAGTTTTATTTTAGGAAATTGCAACGTCTCATATACCGGTACTTTAGTAAACAGAGAATTTACATCAAGACAACAATTTGCCATTGAGAGATAAATTCTCACTTTTATTAATAAAATCCAAATTGTTGATAAAATGAGCGTCTGAAATATTCTAATGACAGTTGATAATAAATCACTAAAGTACTTTGACAATTTATAAGTTTATGACGTCACATTAGAAATTATAGGACGTAGCAGCACTCCAGGCCTAGTAGTTTTGAGCAGGCTAGAAATGTACCTAATACCAGAATTTACAGTCTTGAAACGGTGAAACAAATTATCTTTGAGATCTATATCAGTGATGGCTGATAAGATTTTCTTTAATTTTCTATTAAATTCAAAAGAGTTTGTTTTAAGGGGATTCCTATCTAAGATTCGATAAGTACGCTATGGTTTAATATGTCGTAAATCTTATTTTCATAAGATTCTGTATACATTAAAACCAATTTATCAGTCTTATTTGACTTGGTAATTTTGATTTTCGTATTTAATTTCAATTGCATTAAAACAGTTGTTAATCTGTGAGGGCAACTATTAGACACATTGCCGAGTGTTCCTGAAAAGCCCAATACAATCCCCGATAAAGGTACAAAACCGCCATTATTTCGATCACTCACCTCAACTATTGTGTCAAAATCGAGCTTTTCATATTTTATATTTTCGTTTGTATTTGAGAATATTTAGTGAATGAACTAAACAAAGGGAAAATATTTGAAAAGGGAAAAGGAAAACACAATATCGGAAAAATATGTTTTTCAAAATAAACTTTAAGAAAACTTAATATACATAATAATATAAACATTACAGAAGATGAAACAAAATATTAATACTTAATAATTATAATAAATAGGTTCATTTATTAGTGTAGAACATTATATAATACTTAGTCGCGCTTTACACAAGATAACATGATTAAACCGTAATATAGTAAAAGCAGAAACCATAATAAAACAATAATACAATAATATTAAAATTAAAATAATTAAACAATAATACAATACTATAATAAAATAATGAAACAATAATACATTGATGCAAGAAAACAAAATAAAATAATAATAGAACAGCGCTTTCAAATTTAATAAAATAGTAATACAACAGCACTAGAAAACATAATAAAACAGTACTAGAGCAATACAAAAGAGTTTAATGAATTAGTGATATAATAATACAAGGAAACAAATAATACAGTACAAACTAATTAAATAATACAACAACGGTACAAAAAAGCTTAATAAAACAATACAATACAAACTAACAAAAGTAATACAATGATACAAGAAAGCTTAATGAAACAGTAATACGTTAATACAATACAAACTAATGAAATAATAATACAAAAATAGAAGAACATTCGATAAAATAGTAATACAACAAAACAAGGAAATACACTAAAGTAGTAATATAAAAACTCTTAACAGATTAATTATTAATAATTAAAACAAAAAAAAACTAATGAATTAAAAAATTATCTTCACAGTTCTTCATTACCTGGAGATTATAATTATTTGAATATTCTTTTTTATTTAACCAAAGTTCGACTATTTGATTACTAGGTGATTAAATTAGATGATCGAGCTATTCATATTTATTTAAAGGTAGACAAGCTATCAATAAATTTATTTTTTATTTCAATTTGATCAACAGTTTGTTTTATGCACGTATTGTTATTCTTACTATATTAACATGTAGCCGATAATGACTATTTTCTTAGGTCTGCATTAAGCCTAATTTCTATATATTTTTATTTGAATAATTGAGGGCCTTACTCTAAATTATTGCTAAAGCATCTATAGCCTAAGTGTTTCATATTATTTTTTATTTTAGGTTCTTTGCTTTACTACTTGCCAGACGCCATTGTTTGCACGATTGTGTGTACCAGTATGTGATCGTACATTGCTAAATAGTTTAGGTGTTTAAATGCTTTTGTCTGGTAGGTATAAAAAGACCCAACTTCGTCGGATTTATTTATTTTTCAAACAAAATAGGCTATTTGACATGATCAACCTAAATACAAATAAAATGGTATTAAAACAAAAGCAAAAATCTGGTAACTCTGTTATCTTCTGAAAAAATCATAATAGTTTTTCATTCTATGGTTTTTTTCCCAGACGTGACGAATTCAACATTTCAATATCAGCCTAAACAAAAACAAAATATTAATATCAATTGTTTGAACCATTGAATAAAAACAACAAGTTAATATCAATTGTTTGAACCATTAGTTAAAAACAACTTATTAATAACAATTGGTTGAACCATTAAATAAAAACAACAAATTAATATCAATTAGTTGAACCATTAATTAAAAACAACATTTTAATACAAATTGATTAAACCATCAATTGAAAACAAAATTTTAATATCAATTAGTTGAACCATTAATTAAAAACAACTTATTAATATCAATTGTTTGAACCATTAAATAAAAACAACAAATTAATATCAATTGGTTGAACTATAAATAAAAACAACAAAGTAATATCAATTAGTTGAACCATTAAATAAAAACAACAAATTAATATCAATTGTTTGAACCATTAAATAAAAACAACAAATTAATATCAATTGGTTGAACCATTAATTAAAAACAACAAATTAATATCAATTGGTTGAACTATTAAATAAAAACAACAAATTAATATCAATTAGTTGAACCATTAAATAAAAATAACAAATTAATATCAATTGTTTGAACCATTAATAAAAAACAACAAATTAATATCAATTGGTTGAACCATTAAATAAAAACAACAAATTAATATCAATTAGTTGAACCATTAAATAAAAACAACTAATTAATATCAATTGTTTGAACCATTAAATAAAAACAACAAATTAATATCAATTGGTTGAACCATTAAATAAAAATAACAAATTAATATCAATTGTTTGAACCATTAAATAAAAACAACAAATTAATATCAATTGGTTGAACCATTAAATAAAAACAACAAATTAATGTCAATTGGTTGAACCATTAAAAACAAATGATAATCTAGTAATGAAATATTTTTAAGCAAATACATAAATGTTGTATAACACCTGTATATGTTAAAAGTTATAGACCTATTTAGTTGTTGCAGAAAAACATATTAAACGCTAGGCAAAATTAGGTTGAATTATATGATTAAGAATGACCATGGCCGATAATCCTTTTTAAGATTTGAGCAACACCGGCCTGATAATACGCTAATACATCCTTTTTATGTAGTGCTTAATATAGCGATGTTTCTTGGAAAGTAGATACATATAACACCTTTTATTTTATTTATATTTAAGCTGAGAACTTTCGATACAATCTTCATTATTTACAAGGAACATGTTTACATTTGTTGACAAAACAATAACTAGTTAACATGACTATATCAAATAAATCCAAGAAGACATATAAACTTGAAAATAACATACATTCAAGAATAATAATTGTTACTAAATTGACAGTAGCTTCCTATCCTTTATTTTCAATAAGAAAATAAATCAATTTAAAAAAAAAAACTTTTATTAACAACATTAAACCCGATGTAGCTAAGAAATATATATTATGTATTAAACTTCCACACTATGGTTATCTATTTGATACAAAATTAAAACTAAAACTGAAGAATTAAAGATTAAAATGTATACTCACTTAAATTTATAAATTAAAATGTGAAAAGATGTAACTTGAAGTATTAAACGATAACCCCAACGTAAAATTTTTAAGCGCATTGATATTCAGCAAGAGCTAAAATACTTTCAATCTTCCATAGGAAAAAAATGCACCTATTTTTAAACAACATTGCATTAGAAAAAAACGCATTAAATAAGATAATTTTTCAATTGTAAAAATCTTCTGAAATTTGGAACATTTAAATCTTTAAATATAATATAAGATTAACAAAACCTAAATGATGGAGTTGCAGTAGATGTAGCAATGCGACCTTGTAATTTTTTCTGTAAGTAGTATCAATTATTCTTGTTAAATGTATATGTTCTTTTCAAGTTTGCATTTCTTTTTTTGTTTTTTTATTTAGTTGAAACCATAAAATATTTCATTGAAATGATGACAGTTTTATCGAAAGTACTCCGAAGTAAATAAATAGAAAATTAAAGATGTCCCATTAGCCTTAGTTGTGCCCTTCCATATGCACAAAACAAGATATACATTTATAAATATGAAAATTAACACCAAGATGCAAGTGAAAACAATAGTTATTTGTTACCCATGGTAAGCTTTCGGAAATATTTTTTTCCATCTTCAAACTAACAATTTAAAAAAAATAAAAACAGATATTTCTTCAGGGAAAAAAATCGACATAATGTCTTAGGTATATATTGTAATGTTGAAACTTAAAGAAAATACACAGTAGGAAGAAGCAAAAATAAAATGGAGAATTTTATGGAAAGGTCATAACGTAACACCATATATACCTTATAAATACCTTACAATAGACATCTTATAATGGACATTTTATAATATAGACATCTTATATTAGGACACACACTACTTTCAAAACGACAACATGACGCTCAATGGAGCCAAAACAGCTCTCTCCATACGGATTTTACAATGTCAAAATGTAGTTTGATAAATTTTAACTAATTTTTAATTTAGTTAAAACATCAACTAACCATAATAACAAAAAAGTATGACCAAAACATTTGGTAAAAACTATATTTCATTTTTTACAAGTTATAAAAATATTTAAACAAAATGTGGAAACAGAACCAAAATAAGACCAAAACACATACCAAAAGATTGAAAACATTTTCTAATAGGATCAAAACTCATACTATAAGACTGAAAATGTTGTTAATAGGACTAGCATTTATCTTATGAGCTACAATATCTCTTATGGAGACAAAACATCTTCTAACACTTATATACTGTATATAATCCATCCAGTTTGACTTTGATTTAGCGTTTAATCAGAGTGACGTCATACGAGCAGGGTGCCAAAATTAATTTTGGCGGGAATATTTGGCAAATTGCTCGAAGTCCAAATGAAATATTATAAATTCTTCAAATATTAAATATCATTTTGACTCCATGAATATTTTCGTTATTACAATTGTCGCCAATTGTTTTTAAATCTCCGGTGAATTTATTCAAATTTCAGTTGGTTTTGAAGTTTTGTTTATTAATTAATGTAATACTGTTTTGTTTTTATTTGTATTGCTCCTGTCGCCACATTAGTTATTTATGGAAGTGTTATCATTATTATCATGTCCCATTATTTTTATTACAATTCGTATTTTCATTATTTTTTATCAACACTTTTAATTGTCTTTATTGATAATAAATTTATCATTGTTATTGTTCATGTTTTTTTGTTATTATTGGTAGATGTTTATTTTTTTTCATAAAAAAGTATAAACATTTCTTAATTATATTTTTTTCTATCGTTTCAAGAAAACTCTTACCAATAAAATGAATTTTGCTATACTAATGAACTTGAACCTATATAACATTTATCTTATTGCAGCATTTTGAAACATGTTTGGCATTTGTTTGTGCATTATCCTTTAAAACATTTTTGAGTATGTGTTTCAGAGTATGGTTAAATTTTATTCATACTCTAACAAAAATATTTTTGAGATACTGCTATTTCTCCTAATATTGCAAGCAGTTAAGGATTAACAAAATAATTTCAACTTTGGTAAATAGCAATTTCACAAGTATTTATTAAATAAAAAGAAACATTTATTGGCTCAAAAACATTTTGAAATTTAGCTGTTATATTCTGTTGGAATCAAACTTATTATTTAAATTTAGCTAAATACTGATTATATCCATAACGATAAACAATATTATTTATATATGTCATAGATCAGTAGTTAAATGGGTTTAAGTCTCCAAAGTGAAAAGAAGAAATGGGCTTTATCACAGAATATCTCAATCAAAGAACAGTGATAGAATAAAAAAGGCTTCAATCCAATAGAATTACACAGTGCACACCGTCCCCTAAGATAGCATAAGAGTTAAGAATTGTGACGTGTTTAGTTAAATAGATTAGCCAATTTTAAAAATAAATTTATTTAGGTTATGCAAAGTCTTACATTTGTTTGTAAGCCTTAGATCATTACATCAACTTAAAAGATGAGATAATAGTCAATAACTTAATCAGCACATTAGTAAATTTCAGAAATATTTTAAAGTCCAATTACTTTGTAAGCATTGTTGAAACATGCGTTTTATAAGAAAGCTTAAACTCATAATTAACCGAGATTTATATTTGAAGGCTTAGGGAAAAGTTTGTTTATTTAAAATAAATGAAATAAAAGACATTTTAGTAGTTTTTTGTCCTTAATCAGTTTATCATCATACCGAAGATTATTGTTTGAAGATTTAGAGAGCATTTTATTGAAAATAATAATAATAATAATAATAATAATAAAAATAATAATAATAATAATAATAATAATAATAATAATAATAATAATAATAATAATTATGTTCCCTACGATGGGTATATTTATTTAATCACACACACGTACTGTATAACCTTCTCAAAAATGTTAACTTTTTTACCTAAAACTATGAATAAAAATTTCAAAATAGAATATTTAAAACAACCATTTAAACCCTGACTAATTATTACCATAAAGACAAAAATACATTGAAGTTAGCATTGAAGAAAGATTTTTTGTGTTGGACGAATTCGTCCCTATAGAGACTAAAGGGTTAAATGAAGACGAATTTCTTGCAACGCAGACAAGTTATTTAACCGCTTAATCCCTGAGGTTAATAATAATAAATAATCATACTAATAATAATAATAATAATATTAATAATATTAATATAAATAATAATAATAACAATCAATAATAATAATAATATCAATTATAATAAATAAATAGAAATAATAATAATGATAATAAAAATAATTTTAACATTAACGTCAATGTGTTTGGTCCTCATGTTAAAACTGGGGCTTAAAGGGTTCAAATGATGGATTGTTCATGCCATGAAATAATCAAAATCGTCTTTGTTTTGAATTCGCCGAATAATTGCTCGTCTTTTGAATTAATCTGATGATTGCGTGTCCTCACACATGCACATACATCCACATGCATACACATTCATGCATATACATGCACATACATCCACATGCATATACACTCATGCATATACATGCACATCCACCCACATACATGCACATGCATGCATATGCATACATATATAAGCATATACATGCACATGCATGCACATGTATGCACATGTATGCTCATGTATGTATACGCACACATTTACATACATTTGCATACTCTTGCGTATTTTATCTGCATGTTTCGATCTTTCTATCTTTTCCCACATTTTGTTGCACTTTATGTAAATTATCTCTTTTCCGTTCTATTTATAATGTTCTATATTTAATCGCTTTCTCTCTCTCTCTCTCTCTCGTGCTCCCTCTCTCTCTCTCTCTCCCTCTCTCTCTCTCTCTCTCTCTCTCTCTCTCTCTCTCTCTCTCTCTCTCTCTCTCTCTCTCTCTCTCTCTCTCTCTCGAGATCACACACACACACAACTCTGAATTAAATAAAACATATATGTAATTAAATATATATTAAATTGAATATTTAATTAATCGAATAATTGTTCGATTAAATATTTATTTATTTAAGTATTTATTTCACTTTATGATGATGAGGATAATTTATGATCAGATGTCTTGTCCAGTGTGACAAAAAAACTTTGTTCACAAATTACTCTTTCTTGACAAACTGCTTAAGCCTAATACTACTTTGCAACATAATCTTGCCTTTTATAATATGCCTTAGGCCTAGTGAAATGCATCGGACCTTAGTGTAATGGATACGGTTTTATTTTTCAACAGAAAAATTAGATTGTTTTTTGTATAAAAATAATAATTTTGTAGATTAATTACTGATTCTCAAACTACATAAAATCTACAGTTATGCTCGCAAAATCTACAGAAAATGCAGTAGCCTAGCTGTGAATTATTTTTATTTATTTATATTGTGTAGTTTATAACTATTTTGATATCGCCAGAGAAGTTGAAATTTGTATACTACTTATGTAAAACAAAAGAAATTAATAAAATGTCAACATAAATAATATTTATACATTTGGTTATTTATAGTCAATGAGTAATTACATAAAAAATAATCAAGAAAAAACTTGTAACTAGAAATTTGAATTTTTTTCATAAAGCTACACTTTGCAGTTCTAGCGTTCGCTCATCAAACTATATTATTAATGAAGTATTCTACAATTTTTTTTGCGATATTTGTACAAATGAATTTTAATTTTTACTAATTGTGATAAATGAACTTCAAGACAATTTAGCCTAAATGAGTTATGGAGTAAACTTGTTCTTGCTCATAAAGGCAAACACATGTACGTTGGTATGTGTATACAAACACTCACACGCACACATACAGACACACGCACACGCACACGCAAACGCATACATGCACATACAAAAATGCACACACACACACAGACAAATACGCACATACATGCATACTTACAGTAACAGTAACATCTAGAGCAGTGCTACTCAAAGTGTGTTACGCGTACCGGTGCCGGTACGCAAGCCATGGTCTGCTGGTACGCGATGAGATCCCAGAAAAGAAATAAACAGTAGTAAAATTCTATGCCACGGGAGTAATATTGAATTACTAGTTTACAAAATCAATATAAAATAAAAAAGAATATGTCAACTTGTTTTTTATTTTACATTCATTATATGTTTCCAGTATAAATTAACACTACTACGAATGCTCAAATAATATTTTCTCGGATC
>JARUHE010326028.1:0-11151 GCA_031471125.1 Archaeomysis grebnitzkii | reverse complement strand
ATTTAACTGTTTATGTATATCAGTTTCGATATATTTCACACTTATTTATATGACAATTCACTAATATTACTCATTTATTGTTGAGTATGGGAATAAATGATATTTTTTGTTCTTTTTGGTATTTTTATATCTAGTAGAACAATTATTTTGGAACAGCATGAAAACTGTTTTGGTACAACTATTTCGGAACAGAGGAAGTATTTTTTAAATAACACATTTTAGGAGTTTTCAAACCTGACCAATTTATCATCAAGTTCATGATTAACCAAATTTATTTTGAAGGTTTATTTGAAACAAATTAAAGAAAAGTGTTAATGTAATAACATAAAGAATTGTATTAAAAAAATCACAACAAGGTTAATCAAAAACATAATCCGAGAGATTTTGCTGAAGTATACTATATACTATTGAGAATATCCAAATAAACAATTATCATTAAACAAGTCTTGTTGTAGAGCTTCAAACAAGTTCACAATGGGCTTAGCCAAATTGTTGGTTAAGTTTTTGATTTAAGCTCATGAAAAACCTTTTTTAAATCAGAAGTATTACATTAAATTAAAAGTATTTCATATTAATGAGAATATCCAAATAAAAAATTATTGTAAACAAACTTTTTTCCAAAACTTCAAATGAAAGTACATACACACCAAATGTCACTTACAGGACTATCCATTAACTTCTTAAATGTCTATTACTTAAGGAAATATATATATATATATGCATTATCTATCTTAAATAAAAAAAATTTAAGACTTGAATTTGTTGAAATAATTACATTTTTATATAAACTAGTTGAATTTAGAGCAATGATTGTATATGGTTCCGCTATAAATCCATAGGGTTTGGTTATGTACTAGTTATTAAATAAAAGTTTTTATTTTCTTCGAAATAAAATTCAGAATGCACCTTATTATAACAAAAAAGAAAGTGCTATTAGCATCGAGTATTTTTCCAATCTATGCTAAAAAAATTATATGCCGATGATAATTTAATTTTCGTACATATATCTAACTCTACATTATTCATAAAGCAATAAATACACTGTGTTTTATGTAAATAATAGCTGGGCAAAACCTCTCGAAGTGGGTTTGTTTTAGAAAAATAGAGTGTTTAATAAACAATGTTAAAAAGATTTATCCCCAGAACAACCCACCCCTGTGGGGCTGGCAAGAAAGAGAGCGTGCGGTAAAGTACAAGTTCTAAAACCGCCCTTCTCTATAGCCTTAAAACCATCCACCAAAAGACAAGCTGATGGTGAAAAACAATATCAAAAAATGTTAAAACCACCTGCCTTGCAGGAGTTGGCAGATGGTAAATAAATAGCATAAAACAAATGTAAAATCTGTAATCAAACTGAAAATTAAAAACAATCAAAAGGCAATCAAAGCAATAGAAGGCACTAAATAAACAACAGCCGGTGATAAACAGCACTAACAACATGATTCAAAAGGAGTTGATAGACGGCACTGAACACACAATAGTCGGTGATAATTGTCTCTAAATACATGATTCAACATGTTTACTTTCATAGGCTACAGCATTACATGTCCCAATTACATTGGAAAATTTTTCAAAATATAGCTCTCCATCCATGGTGGTTATGTATTTCTTGTATAGCCTATGTCGGTCGAATAAGGCATATGAGTATACATGCCAAAATATCATACAGCTATCAAGTTTCAGACAGACAGACAAAACTAAGCTTTGTATATATAGATGTATATTTCAAATTTAAATGAATAATTTAAAATATATGCAAGTATGAAGAAATTCAGAAGCAACCTAAAGCTGTGATTGAGTAGAAGTAATAAAAACAAAACATTATTATGTGATATGCAAAAAGATTTTTCGTCAAAGAATTATTATTTTAAGTCCTGTTTAACCAAAGATTTGAAAACCTATTGTTTCGATTATAATTTTTCAAAAATCCTTTAGACAACATTGTTTAAAACTATAGTATAGTTCATGAGTTATGAAGTATTGACTGTTTCATAACTCAGAGATCTTATATCTCAGGAAGACAGAACACCTGGACATTTTTCTATGCTTTGAAACAGAAAATGAGTGTCCTTTATTGATAACCATAACATTTTTGTTCTCTGCATTGTTGAGTATAAATTTGGTTAATACAACAACTGTAAGTAAATACTAAATACTATATATAAATCAACCATAAGTAAATACTAGATATAAATTAAATACAAAATACAAATTCAGGTAAAAATAATTGATATAACTTTCATGATGTTAAGTACAAAAAATACACATGTAAATATTTTTTCAGCAAGTATTTATTAACACACACAAATAAATAATACAGTTGATGTTAACAAACTCCAATGATAGTGAATCTTTAATTATTCTTTAAAACCCCAGCCAAAAGATTAATTTATGAAAGTATTAACTGAATGTAGTAATACTGTTAAAATAAAATTTTTAAAAATTTAAAGTTAAATAATTATGAAAATAATGGTAACTAAAGTGTTGCCAGAATTACTATATACCCAACTTTGACTTTTTCTTTATTTATTAAGTTATTCGAAGACCATAAAAATATAAAATATAAATTTACTTTCCATACCACTTAAAATCCTCCAAAGAAAAAGATTAAAATATTTCATAATTGATGTATTTCATAACATAGGTTTGCCATTACATGATATTTTCATATTTCAGGAGTTTCACTGTATATGTAAAGCAAGTCATGTTCAACCAAAAAATCCATAAAATGAAAATTCAAAAAAATTTAAATTTTGTCAAAAATATGCTAAGATCTGTCTAACTTGAGATTTAAAAAATCTATCATTTCAGCAAATATTGATTTTACAAAATTCATTTGGACAATATTGTTCTAAATTATATACAAAGCCTTTCATGTTCAATAAAAAATTCTATAAAATTTAAATTAAAGAAATTCTGTCAAAAATATACCAAATCCTGTCTAACCAGAAATGTGAAAATTTCAATATTTATTTTACAAAAAAAATCACTTGGACAGTACTGTTCATACTCATTGTTCAACAAAAAGCATGTAAAATCAAAATGTTTTAATTTTATAAAAAAAATATACTTTTTCCTATCTAACCAGAGAAGAACAAATATTAGTAACCTATGTCTGAAAAACCAGTAACTATAACTGACTTCTGATTGTTAGTGTTTGGGCAGTGGATGATTTTTCAGACCCTGACTTAATTTTCCCTTTTTTTCATAAAGTTATTTTTATATATCATTAAATCATTAATTCCATGGTTAACCGAGATTTTTATATGTAGCATTTAATTAAGCTTTGAAAGGATTTCCCCATGTAGCAAGACAATTTATTTTAGTTATACCAGAACACTTGTGCTAAGTTTTACTTAAAAATTTCTCCCTATAATCAATGATGTATTAAAGTCTATACAAGTTAAATACAATTTAATAAAATATTGGTTAGAAAGAAAGTTTCATTAAAAAATAGTTCAACTTTCATCAAAGTTATTGTGAGATTTTATTATTCATGAGACAGATTTTTATCAATTCTATTCACTTTTAGATTTCACTATAGAGAGGTTTGCAAATAGTACTTAGAATCAAAATACTGGAATAACATTTATTTGAATAACAAAATGATGAATTGCTTTATTGGCATAATTTTGTTCTTATTTTTCAATAGAAGTTTCTTCGATTGACACAATTTTATTATATTGTAGTCTGTATGACAATTTACTTTATGCAATGATTTTTTGTCAATGGTTTATATTTTCTCAATAATTATAAGTTTTTTGGCAACCTTTAATGTACAATCATAACTTTTCATTTTCAATATAAATGATAAACATAGGTGAATAAAATATAAATAAAATATAAAAATAAATAAAACATAAAAAATATAAATATAAATGATAAACGTAGGTGAATAAAATATAAAATATAAATGATAAACGTAGGTGAATAAAATATAAATAAAATATAAAAATAAATAAAATATAAAAAATAAATGATAAACAGAGGTGAATACAAAATATAAAAGTTTTGGATACAACTACTCTGCTCATGACTTAAATAGTAACACCTTAGTAGAGCTGGCACACTCAACAGAAATTTCGATATTTTCTTCTGACCTGATATATGTGGAATAAATCAAGAGAAATATACTATAAATGAGCAGGTGTCAGTCAATGACTTCAGTTTTGTAGCAACAAGAAAAATTGAACATACAAGTTAGGCCTTTGTTGTAACATGATTATTGCTCAGCGTTAACTTATATTCAGTTTTAAAGTGTAATAAGATTTTTTCTGATTAAGGCAGATGCAAGGCATGTTTTTAACAACAGTCTATCATCTTCAAGTTTGATAGATTCCTTCTGATAAGGCAGATGTAAATGTTTTGTTACTACCAGTAGAATAGTCCACCATGTACCAGTGTGATAACATTTATTCCAATTAAGGCAGATGCAAGTATCTTGATCAGTAGTTGAAGGAATTTACTCTGAAACTTATAAAGTAGTAACCCTTCTAATGTATTGACACAATTTTAATGTATTGTAGTCTGTATGAAAAAACTTACTCCGGTGCTAGAGGAATAAATATTGGCTATAACTTGAATTCTCATTCAGTTTCATAACACCTTAATTACACTTTGTGCATACTCTTATAGCCTGACCAAAGCAAATTGAGAACTGTATCTTGAAGAAAACCTTATCCGGCATCAATAAAAGCTGTACTGTGAGGATGTGTGGGGATAGAATACTGCAGAGATATGGTTGCATGGCACCCTAGTGTTGTTTTATTCTTGACTGGTAAAGAGCACTTGTCACCTTTCTCTTTAAAGGGAAGAGATACCAGAAGGACTGCACAACTATTGTGTTATTGTGCTTATAAATGTCCCTGGTAAATGTATTTGCACAACTCCTGATAAATCTGAGTGTGGAGCGTCACTGGAGAAATTGAAGATCATTGATTTTGATTTTGCTAATGGTTTAGTCATTTTTTCTGAAGCATTGGAAATCTTGGTGCATTCCATGGAAACAATTAATCAAGGTGAGTCCCTGGAATTTTGAAGTCTCCTGGATTAAGACTAAAATACAAAATTTGAGACATTTTGTGAGGACATTAAATCCTCTTCAGCCTTTCCAGTGCAAGGGGAGAGAGTTCAAATTTCCAACAATTTTGTTCACCTGGGTAGTGCAATAGACAGTGATGGAGCATCAAACTTATGGATCAACAGACATCTGGGCATGAACTCTTCTGTAAATTTGGAGATGTACTTATTGGTGCAGACTAAGACAAGGTTTTTGGTGGTATATAGCAGGAAAACTTGGATGTTGGAATGACTTCAATCCAAATGACACCACATTCCGAGAGGCTGGGATATTGCAAATGACCTGCATGATTCTATGGCACCAACTGGGACTATTTTGGCATGTTACTAGATTCCTGGATGCAGATCTTATGAAGCTGGTTTTTCTTGAAGTTGCCCCATCGCGTGACCTGATTGCAGAGAATCCATGGTCACTGTGAAGCTTAAAAACTTTTGCAAGAACAAAGCATGGGCTATTGTCACAGAGATCAGTGGAGAGTTATCAAAGTTACCTGTCTCATTAGTAGTAGCCCTTACAGCCAAAGTGCTTTGAAAAATAGGCAATAAATGTTCATGGTTGTTGATTAAAACCAAACTGTATTACAGGAAAATTCCTTTATACTGAATCAACAAAATTTTTTTTTATGCATTTCAATCAATAACTGATCAATTTTCACAGTTCTCTACATATATAATTTATTTATTTATATTATATATTATATATTATATTATATATATTATATCCTTAATTTTCATAAAATACTTTTTCAAATTATGATAGTCTATTCAAATTTTTAAAAACTTGCAATTATTTAAAAGTATATTTCATTGGACATTAAAAAATAATTTGTTTGTTTTAAATTATCAAAAATTTTCATGTTATAAGTTGTATTAATATAACTTTATCAGAAATGATTTCTTTCGATTTAAATTATAGCTGCTCGTTAAAATAAAAAATTCAAATAAATCGTTAAAAGAAAAATAATAACTAGCTTAAGTTCAATTTTCCCAATACTCAGTGGTTTCACCTGACAAACATTTTCATTTTTGATATTTCAGTTCAAAGACGGAACGTAAACAATTCAAACCGAAACGGACAACGATTTAAATTCGGGAACAATTTTCGTTTCTAAACATTTGCCTAATACGAGGATGTGAAAAATCGTACACGAAGGTGCTAAAATATGTTAAGCTTAAGTATCTCACCTGGTTTTATTTTTAAAACTCATGTCCATTAAATTTTTTTACGGCATTTTCCAGATGTGAACACACATGAATAACTAACCACATGAAAAGTAATAAAAAGTTCAAATAGCTATGATGAAAAATATTTAAAATAGAATAAAAGAAACAGAAGGTAAGCACATCTAAGATACTTTTATGTAACTAAAATAAGATAAAAAAAAATTATCAATAAATGCAAAATAAAATCTAATATAATTATACATAACATTCAAACTAATATATTAATAAAAAGTAATTCAATTTTCTGTCAAATCAAACATGCAAAATTGTCATCAAACTAATACAAAGAATTGCAATGTATCTATCAAACAAAATTTAAAGTATTACCCTGTAAATAAAAATTCTTAAAAATAAATGGTGTGATCATTTTTTCTAGTTCAAGCAGACTTCATTCTCAATCACTTGAACATTTTCTTGGTTGTCTGTTTATCCATAAATAAAAAACAATGGCAGACAATATTACCAATTTAAAGGAGAGTTATGCATTGTTGTCATATTAAAAATTTTACATTTAATGAAAATTTAGCATCTTTTCATTACATTTTTAAATATAAAAATGTTTTTTTTTACTATAAAAATGTTTTTTTTTACTAGATTATGTAAAGTGTATGCGAGTTTGTGCCATCATAAACATCAAAGTCTTAACTAATAAGTAAATCAAGATTAAAAGTACAGGCTAGGGTTTACTATACATTTAAAAACACGTAATCTCATACCAGTCGAGTTTGTAAGTTATAAAGAGAGTCAGAAATTAAAATTGATTAATTGAATATTAATTTTATTTAAATTTGTGAAAAACTAATTGCATTACATAGTTAAAAAATATGAAAAAAAATAATAATTGAGCTTACAATTTAGTGACTATAGATTTTAATAAATTTTCAAAACTATTTTTGTGTTCTCTCCACTTACATCAACAATGAAATCTACCAAACTTTTCGAAGAGTTTTGGCACCATTTAATCATAGTCCATTGTCATGTTCATAGATTGAACCTATAAACAATGTTTTGTAACATTTGTTATCATTTTTTGAAATGTATGCCAAATTTAAATGTAAAAACTCAAATTTAAATTAACTATGTATTTGTTTTAGTATTTTCAAACTTTGAGAAATACATCATAACACAAACTAACACTAACATAATGGTTAATATCAGGAGTATTATAACCAATTTAAGAACATATCTATTTCATAAATCTTAATTAGCAATAGATCACCAGCAATCTCATATGAAGTAAACTAACATCATTTGCTAAACTCTCAATAGGTTGAAACATTATTTTTTTTCAAATTTACCAAATGATGGTGTTGACTAAACTTCAAACTATTCTGTAAAAATAAATGGGTTGAAAATTTTGATTTTCAAACTAATTCTGTAAATATAAACTTTTGAATTTTTTTTATGAAAGTATGGTTAGATGGACATTCATAGTTAACATTTTTTGATCAATCAAATTTTCTTTAACTTTTCAAAAAAAAAACTTTGAACTTTTGTGAAATAATGCAAGCTCAAAAATTTGTGTTTTTGTCCATAACCAAAAGTTTGATAAAATAAAATATTTTTGATGAAATTGGTTATAAAGTCAAACAAAATTTTTATTAATTAAAGTACTTTGTAACTCTTCAAATTAAGTAATATTTAGGACTAAGGGATTTCCAGACACCGAAGCCCACCAACGGAAAAGTAAATCCAATAGAGATCTTTCACTTTACTGAAGCTCAATTATAAATCTATAGTACCAGTTTTAAAGAAATTTGTTTAATACATTCTATTCGGCCTAAAATCAATATATTACAATGAGTGAGGAAATTATTGCCACAAGTTTGATATTCTTGAAATTTAAAATTTATTTTAATATAATTTGAGAATTTTTTAATTATGATCATTTAATGAAGTGTTTTATAGAATTAATCTTGATGGTAAAATTCCCCCTAATCCCAAAAGTAACAGCTAATATAGCAAGAAATGCTTATCATGCAATATCCTCTGATGGTGGCATTTAAAACTAGATACTGCATGAATTTGCCTATAAACTGTGTCATTTTGAGGCAAATTACACTTCCATCTTCAAATGTGAATGAAAAATACTTTTTCTACTGAAAAAAATTGATAATAAGCCAAAAATTTATATTCTTGCACTTTAATGTGTTTTATGGAGATATTTATTTTTTATTGTTATTAAATTTTTGAATCATATTTGAGAGGATTTTCATAAGTTCCAGTGTAGTCGTAGAGGTACACATGTTGCTCTTAAATAATCAGAGAATAAAGATTTACTTAATATTTAAAATCCATATCAAAAAGAACAAGCTTTTTCATCTTCAGATGTGAAATTCACTCGTTTTAATATCAAAAGTTTACAAAAACTGGTTGCAACTATCATAGGTTTTTAAATTGTGTAAGAAAAATACCTAATTCATAATTTCCATCATATCTATATGATATATATGATTCTAAATAGCTTATTTCAAGATTGTCACTTATATTCTATAAGGAATGATAATAGACCTGCAGCCCAGGGCCAAAAAGTTTGACTATAACTTTTTCAAGGTGGGTTTTTTAAAAAAAAATTACTCCTGTCATAATGACAACTTTTCTTCAGTAATTTTTTTTTTGAAAAACCCATCTTAAAAAAGTTATGGTCAAAAACAGTGTTTTTGGACTTTTTTGTGATTTTTTGTGCCCCTTTAGGGGTCGCTGTCAGGGGTATAGCTACCAATAAAATAGCTGTCAATGGTCATTTCACTTAAAGGAGAACTTATAGGACATAGTTGCACAAAAAGTACCCTTGGCGCATTTAGGTCATTTATCGGATATTTGGTACCCCTTTGGGTACCAAAAAATGACCGAAAGCTACCAATGCAGCCTGGCAGCTTTCCATATTTTGATTATCGCAGTAATAATCTATCGATTCCGACCATCCATTGCTTTGGCGCAAAACTTCCACTTTTTGGCCCTGGGCTGCAGGACTATCACTGCTGCAATGCCTCTTGAAAACTCACACGTGTAGAAGTGCATTTTAATTATTTTTTTGATATGATGATATTGTTTTTTTATCCTGGTCCATCCTCACCCTTACATATTCTACCATCATATACCATAGTGTAATTAATGCAGAACTATATCTAGAAAGTAATCCTGTTAAGTGTGATGTCCTTGCTTTATTATTTTAATTATTACATGTAGCCCAACAGTAAAATGACAAACAAATAACAAAAACACTTTATTACAATTTTGCAAAACTGATTCAGATCTTACAGAAATAGATGTTAAAAATCCCTTCAACTTGGTTGATCATGAAAAAATAATGATTGGAACTAAAACAAAATGTTGATATAAAGATACATTGCTGTTCACTAACTGTGTAAAACCTTATTATACAAAATTATCTGAAAGTTTAGTGAAAAACATCCCTTTCAAATACTTTTTTGGCAAAATTTGTTGTAATATGTGCAAAGAAATTGCCACCTGGTGCTAATATAAAGTTAAAGAGCTGGATAAAGTAGCTATTAAATGAAAAATTTAGTTTCGTATAATGTACCCAAAAAATGAAAGAAAATATCGAATTCTGCCAATTGTAGTCAAGTGTTGCTTATTAATTGCAGAAGCAAATGCTAGCATTGAAAGACTATTTAGTAAGATAATGCACATTATTCAAAAATATCGCTATAGATTAAAAGAACATTGTTGAGTAAAGCTGTGTGTACTGATCTGAAAATTTATTATAATTTGCTATACAATGCCAAAGTAACTTATTGTCGTTACATTAAGAATTAACAAACAAGAAAAAAGATGACCCACTTAAGCGAAAAGTCAAAGAAACAGTTAACAAAGAGCGTACAAAAGATAAGAGAGTCAAGGAAATACAATTAAAAGATGATTTGGTTAAATTAAATGCGAAAGAATCCAGTTTGATTCAAACAATGGAAGAATCAAAATAAAAGTTATAAAATGTCACAGAGTATGAGTTATAGATAATAAAAAATATTTATGAAATAAAAAGAGTAGAATCCAAAAGAATATACTTTATTCAAATGTCAGCGAGCGGCCACCAATTTGAGAACTTTTTGATTGAAAAACCATTACTATACAGTATAAAGAATACTACAATAATAGTATTGATTAAATAGAGTTAATCAAGTAAACCAATACTATTATTAAATTTATTATAATTTGTTAAATTGGTTGTGGGTTTATATAAAAAAGAAGTTCAGATACATTGTAAAATTAGCTATGAAGTTAAATAACCAACTAAAGAAACATAGCTATATTTGAGGCTTATTCCTTATCTAATAATAACTATACAACACTGACAAACATTTATTTTGAAGATAAGGTTAAACCATGTATCATTGATCTAATGTTTGGGCTTCATTAGTAGCATTTATTTTCACGTTGTTTTTGTTGTCAACCCCCCTCCGTCCTCGACAGTGAAGACGGAGCCCTTTATTGTAATGTCCCCCCTTTTTAAACTTACATATAGATAATTTGGAGAAAATTCTTCTAAAAGTGAAACTCCTGCCAAGGAATGACAACCCTGGTGTAATATAGCTTAATAAATTTAGAAAAATTTCAAAGTTAGATATATAGGAATTCTGACAACAGCTCACATACATGTGTGTACTTTTTACATAACACCATGAAAGTTATATCAATTATTTTACCTGAGTTTATATATTTTGCATTTGATTTATTTTTAGTGTTTACTTATAGTTGAGTTATATAGGGTATTTACATACAGTTGTCTTATCAAAAAAAATCAACTTATATTTTCGATGTAATAAAATATATAATATAGGAAAATAAAAACAAAAGAGCATGTAAAATGAAAGTTATAGGGTTAAA
>JARUHE010326027.1:0-19447 GCA_031471125.1 Archaeomysis grebnitzkii | reverse complement strand
AATATTTGTGGCTTTTATATAGCGGGTCTAATCAAATTGCTCTGAAATTAAATAAATAAAGCAAATGTTTAGTTTACTTATGGAAAAAATACAAGTTGATAAACACCAACAAATTTCAAGTTTTATATAAAAAAAAAGGTATTTAAAAAATATAATTCTTAATGCATATGTCTTCATTTATGTTGAATGATGATCGCTCAAAAAATAACAAAAAATCTGGAATGTTGTCTACAAGTTGATAAATCCATAAAAAGAACAAACTTCAATATTAGTTCATAGAACGGTGGCTTACGTCTCCGCTGAAACATATAACAGTGCACTAGAAAATACTTCCATATTGTATATTGATCATTGAAAAACGGTTACCTCAACAAAAACATGAAGAACCTAACTAAATTCAACATTTTTGGTCTCACAATTATGTTCTTGGTGCTTTCAAAGAATCTTTAGTCATCCATAGCAAAACATAAAAATAGATTTTGCCGTTTTTCTCTGAAATGTTTGAAATTTTTAAAAGCTAAATGTTTCTTATATAATTATACTCTGAAATGTTTGAAAGTTTTAAAAGCTAAATGTTTGTTATATAATTAGACTCTGAAACGTTTTAAAGTTTTAAAAGCTTAATAATTCTTATTTAATTATACTCTGAAATGTTTGATTGTTTTAAAAGCTTAATAATTCTTATTTAATTATACTCTGAAATGTTTGATTGTTTTAAAAGCTAAATGTTTGTTATATAATTATACTCTGAAATGTTTGAAAGTTTTGGAAGCTAAATGTTTTTTATATAATTATGACATACGCACATAAAATGTAAGCTTTGCCAGAGCTAGAATTTTTAACAATTCTGTCGAATTAAATTTGCAAAAGTATTGTGAATATCAATTGACTCTCCGGCGTGGATGTTGGACGAAGTTGTCGAACAGTGAGTTGAATGGCGAATCGTTGGTGTGTTTTCATGCTTATCAATTCTGCATTGAAGTTGATGTGTTGCATTGTGGATGTTGTATGTTGATGTGTTTTATGTTGTATGTTGTATGTTGATTTGTTTTATTGTTGTGTTGTTGTATGTTGATGTGTTGTATGTTTTATATTTTGTGTTATATGTTGTATGTTGTATGTTGATGTGTTGTATGTTGATGTGTTATATGTTGATGTGTTGTATGTTGATGTGTTGTATGTTGATGTGTTGTATTTTGATGTGTTGTATGTTGATGTGTTGTATGTTGATGTGTTGTATGTTGATGTGTTGTATGTTGTATGTTGATGTGTTGTATGTTGTATGTTGATGTGTTGTATGTTGATGTGTTGTATGTTGTATGTTGTATGTTGATGTGTTGTATTGTGGATGCATTGGTTGTTTCATAGGCCATGGATTTAAAACAATCTTTAACACACAGTTAAAAACACATATTATATGGACAATTGTTTTTTTCTGTGTTTATGAAGAGCCCAAAACATTTATAAACCATTTTTCGGAAATAATTAAATGTTTTCTAATACAGTACCAACTTCTATTTGGAAGGATATTTTAAGGTCAATGCATCAATGCAGTCATATATTATAATAAGGAAACACATAAGGATGTAACTCATTAAGACTATCTATAATAGTAATCTTTGTAAACACGATGCAGAAGATAAAATAATGGATCGTAATGCAATGATATACAATTTTGATTAAATATATCCAGATACTAAGTCAAACTAGGCCGACCATGCACCATTACCAAAAAGAGATCTCTTCTATTTTGGATGAGTAAATGTTAATAGTAAAACTGTGAAAGTAGATTAGAGATTATTAATTATCACAAATATATTATGATTTATTCAACTAATCAAACTAAGATTAGTTATACAAAGGACATGTATGGAAGCCTAAATGATGAAAAATGTATTGGCATCTGTACTTTACTAAATTATGAACACATTAAAAAGTTTATTGATATCAACATTGGTTAGAAGTTTTCAAAAAATTAAAAAAAAATAATTTACTTCAAACGCTTACCTTCTTTGTCTAAAAATATTCTCGTGAGATAATTGGCTTCTTTACATCGAATGACGACGACCTTAGACTGGGACGAGTCGTCAAAACCGGACGAGTCATTGAACGAACATTCGTTCTCCAGATTCTCGTCGACCAGGTTTTCATTTGTGGATGGCCACGAACTCAGCCGCTTTGATCGGAAAGTTTTGTGTTCTGGGAAACTCGATTTCTTGTTTCTCACCACTTCGTCGTTTTCTTCTTCGCTTTTGTCTGCTTCGATGTTCCATTTTGTCATGTTGTCCGTGCCATCACTGCTGTCGGAATTCCATTTGCTAGATTCAATGTTCCATTTTGATGAGCCTTCACTGGAATCGCCAGTCCATTTGCCTGAATCAGTTGAGCATCTCTTCAAATCATCTAAGCTGTTGCTGTAATACTCATTTCTAGTTTCCTTCAAAGCGTCAACTTGATTTTTGGAAATGTTTCTATTTTTCAAATTGTTTTTTTTGGGACTTGAGACGGCAAAATCATGAATAAGATTTTTTATATCACGTGTATTTATATTGGGCTCAGAAGATTTTCTTCTAGGTGAGCTGTACACATTCATGTTACATTTTTTGTAAGGACTTTTTATGGGGCTGTCAGCCCTATCATCTCTTATAACCAAAATATCGTCATGGGAGTCGCCAAAATCTGTCATGTACATGTCGCCATTATTTTTCATGCGATCAGCAATATGAACAGGTATGCGACTGGGAGAACAATGGAGTCGCAAGTTGGATTCGGGCTGACTAGAACTCCTGGGTCTGTGCGAGTTGAAAGCATGACTTTGTTTCACATAAGACATATGCTTTTGGTTTCTTAAAGCACTATCGCAAGCCAACTTTAAGGTATGCTTGGGACTTTCGGTCAAAGAATGATTATGATTAATCATATGGTATGGACTTCCTTTTGGAATATTTTTGTTCTTTATTATTAAAGGGTTTGGCGAGCTTGAGACAACAGCATTCTGTCTCAGAATCCTAGTTGGTGTCCTTGTATGTTGAGGACTTCCTTTACAGACATATTTCATGTGTCTTGGACTGACAGAACTATTTTGGCCATGTCGGGGACTAATAAAATTACAATTGTTACGCTTTGGGCTGGATACATTACTGTTCAAGTGCTGTTGGTTAGCATGGTTAAAATTGACTAACTTTGGACTTCCGTTACCCTGAATTTGAACAACTTCATACCCATGTTCACTCAACCATTTTATGTGCTTTGGACTTCCATTATTATTGTTAACGCCAGCATTTTTCAGCCGGTGAATGGGACTGTTATTGCCATTGCTTATCCCTTGGTGCATTGGACTCCCATTGCTGCTGCCACTGTTCAAATGTTTTGGACTTCCAGCGCTTACATATCGAATGATTTGTTTTGGGATCGGGGCAGACTTGCTACTTCCGGAGGTCGGTCTTGGGCTGTTGCCACTTGGTTGCCTTGCGATTCTGTTGCCATTAGGAACCTGGATGTGTCTAGGACTGCCATTGTTATTGTCATTCACGTTGTTAATCAGACCATCCTTTGACACAATGATATCTGGAACTTTTCTGTTGTCTAAAATCATGTCGGTTGAAGTTTAACTACTGATCACTTTCAAGTAAGTTGTAATAACAAGCTTATTGCTCTCGTGTTGAGTTTTGTTGAAATATTTCTGTTTAACTCGAAAATCACTTAAAATAAAGAAGCAAATTCTTAAGCACTTTCTTAAATGAAGATTAGGAAAAGTTTTTATATAGACAGTTTATACACTTATCGTAGATGAATATATAATGGAAATATTTATAGGTGATTGTCTATATAATATAGAAAGGGAATACACCAGAATATAGTTTCTATATATAGTTATTCTACACCAACTAAAACAAACAGAATTAATAAAGATATATAAACCGAAACTGTTTTAGGATCTAATTATTTTAGTTCAACTTAATATTTACGTTTGTTTGGTTCATATATATATTATTACTATAGGGTACGTATATAATTATATGTCCTATATAGTTTTTCTAGTAAATAAACAGTATACATATATAAATATATATATTAATATTAGTATTGGTATAGTTATTCTATATGCCTATAACTGATCTATTAAATTGACATAGTATGTTTTGCTATAACTATACAACATATGCTAGTATATATTATACAACATTCACTTATTACAATTATAATCACATAGATTTACATTAATAATATACATTAATAGTTATAATTACATGTTTATTTATATGTACATTTAATGCATTTTTATGGACTTATACGTCGTCATAGGAATATATTTTATGGTTGGTTGTCACTTTAAATAAATATTTTCCAAAATGTTTGCCGTAATACTTGAAGAAACACATATTGAGGGTCGAACAGAAATAAAAGAAATAATTAGCGTCCGTTTTGAAAAATAATTTGGCACATCACGGAGTCGAAAGCGACATTGCGAACGGCACTGTAGTCGATCTGGCACTAAAGAGTCACTCTGTCCCCTTGGCTGTTTCCCCCTCCCCTCCCCCGCTGCGCCAGACCTCTAAAGGGGCAGCGCGCGCATCACATCTCCATATTTATTTTGTGTCTAATAGATGTAAAACTCCCCTTTTTCCCATTACCCGAAGACATTGTTTAATAACCAAAAATTATTCTCTTAATTGATTAAATTGGATTTAATTCACAACATTAAAATGTAGAAGTAGAATAACAATCTTGAAACAAAACAAGCATAAGTGATGCGTGAAGTGGTCTTATAATGATGATGGTAACTCCCCACTTTAGAATAACAACATTTAATGATGTAAATCCTATCTTCCATATGAATACGATTCATGATAATATGTACACGTACATGTACACACATACATTCAGGCACACTTGTGCACACAGCCACCCACACATACATATACCGCGCGTGTGTGTGTGGATGTGAAACTGTAATTTCCAATATGGACCATTCGAACTTTAGCTTTTCATTGAATATTTGAGATTGCTGGAGACAACCTTAACAAAACACAACACTCTTTCCTTTTCAATACTCATTTTTTTACACAACAAATCTTTGCAACGCTGTGGTAAAAAAGACAAAATGATCACAACATCATAAACAAGTCAAATTACAACAACATGAAAAACTTAATTTTATAAACAAACATTATAATATAAAATAAATTGAAGGCATCGCGTTGTTGTTAAATTTGAATCATTTATTAGCCAAATAAAGTCAACATTTATTGTCAACGGTGAAAAGAGAATAAAAATAAAAATAAATATTTAAACACTCTTTTTATCACCGTTTTATTGTGAATGTAAAACCAAACTTTTTTACTCTAAAATTCCACTCAAGTTTTAGATAAAAATTCAAAAGATTCTTTTGTGGTGAAAGTTTCGTATAAATATTTGAAGAAGAAATGATAAGCCTTGGATGCTTTGTGACAACAAATTATAAATAAATAAATAATGTTGGTTAACAATATAAACTAATATTTGTAGTTTTTATATAACGGGTCTAATCGAACTTAACCGATCTCTGTCCGCTCTAAATATTAACCTTAATATTACTACTCACATCAAGTGATGTGTACCCTAATGTTATGCAGCCGAAATATGGTGCGTCCTCCAAGCCGAGGTGAGCTTAACATATTAAATAATTAAATAAAAAATATTATTTTGAATCAATGTTGATTAATGCACGACCATCATGTACAATCACCTAAGAAATAAGAGTCCTCGTCAATGGAAAGTCTATTTGCAATATGACTTTTTCAAAAATTAAATCACCGTTAAAACTAAAACCTAAAATATGCAATTTTCTTATTTATATTTTAATGTTTTCCAATAGTCATCAAAATATTATAATCGCATAGATTTTAGTTGAACGAGACTTTTATTTCTTGGGCGGTAGTACAGTTCACCGGACGGACAATAAATGTTTAAAACTACTTCGTTAAAAGCGGATTGATTACAACGAATTCTAATGAAGGAGAGTTTTACCAACTTTTAAAATTAGTTGACATGAAAATTAATCATTTTCATTTCTTATTCGTTTCTTGAAAATATACGTAATGCTATTTTGAATGCATACTAAATATGCATGCACGAACTCGCACGTAAGGACACGTACACACACACACATATATATATATATATATATGTGTAAAATCATACATACAATTTTATACGTGTACACTTTTTAATGGCAATATAACATTTAGGATACAATATAACATTTTTTAGTTTCAAATAGATCCAGCCAAGCAATTGAAAACATTGAAATTATGAACAAAACAATAAATCAAAGTTGAAAAGAAAAGTTGGAATGATTTTGCTAACCAGGGGTCATAAAATACTTTTTGACACTGATTTTGATAAATTAATGCTTTTGGTTTTCTATATTTTTGGTTCTTCATCTATTATTATTATTTAATGCACACCATGATGAAGTAGTAACACAGCAAGGTTGGTTTGCAATACTAACTACAAGTCATTGTTACGCCATACAACAACTTTTATTTTGCGACATTAGGTTATTTTTTAGGCAGAACAGACATAAATCAAAATAAGAGAAAATCAACCTTCCAAAAATGTAACTTTATCACATAAGAATAAATTTTGAACAGATAATTTATTCAAAACGCTGAAATTCTTTATTCTTATGCCTTGCTAACATTTTGGACTAATTATGAGTTATGAACATTTAAAAATGACATCTAGTATAAAAATTTATAATTTTTTATACAAAACTACAAATAATTCGAAAAAATGTATCAAAATAAATGGTATTAACTTAATATTTCAAAAAGATTCATTGTCAAATGTTGAAATATTGAACAACAAACTGTATTAAATAAAATAAATGAAAGTTAATTGAAGTAAATACATATAAATACGAAGAGACATTTAAAAAACGGCAAATATGTTAAAGTAATTTATATAGAATGCGCAAATACCATTTATAGCCTAGATGTTCATTTCAGATTTCTTCTGAGAAATGAAAATTTAAATGGTTTTAAAGCTTGCCTTGACAAGCTTTAAAATTGCAAGAAGAAAATATTCATTCTGACTATAGAATCGATGGGAAATAAATTGTCCTCAATGAGAAAAGAAAAAAATGAAAGAAAAGTTAAACATATTGATAAAATCTCAAACTTGATGTAGTCAGCGATGAGAAAGAGACAGAGAGAGGGAGAAAGAGAGAGATAAAGATAGAGAGAGAAAAGAGAGGGGAGTGTCGACAGTTTCTGCGCATGCGCACGTTCGTCATCGTGCTACGGCCTCTCTGAAACTTATGTCGTTATTTGAATCGGGTTTTCCTAAATTAGATTTTTCTAGCATTTCAAAACACTTCTTCGGATCTAGCTACATTTGATGGAATTTTCACTTCTTTTTGCAGCCAATGTTAGAAAAGTTGGATTCGTGGGACGATAAGCGCAGCAATAATGGACTCCAGGCCTTGCATATTAAGGCAATAATTAGGTTGTGCTTTATATTAATTGCCTGAATTATTTTGTATTTCAATGCTTTTGCGTTCCAATAGTTTGTAACATTTATATTGAGGGAATAATAATTAATTTAGAATATATGACACTAATACATCTTGCACAAGTTAAACAAATATTTGATATACATAATTACATTATTGAATTCGAATATAATTATAGTCTTTATTGACTTTACATTAGCACTGTTCAATTATCTAGATTTAAAGACAATTAAATATTCAATGTGTATTACAAACTTGAGAAGCAATTTGAAAGAAGTAGGTTTCTCGTTACAAAGCGTTATTATTCTTTTTTTTTCTATTAATATAATTTTTTATACATTACGATTACACGAACATTAAATATCATTAAACATCTGTGAAGATTGAATCTAATGAGAAACATGTTTCATAAATTTACATCATCGTGGTCCTAAATGTATCCGACATTCCATAAAAAATTATTATTAGTGTTTTTTTTGGAAAATGTAAGTTATTATCAATTCTTTTTAGGTCATACAAAGATAGAAAGAATGGATTTACATATGAATGTAATATAAACTGATCTCTTTTCAAGGAATAATTTTAAAATATATAATTTATATTTGAACATTTTAAATTAGGTTTATACAACAGTGATTGATGTACATAATAGATCGCTTATGATAATAAGACATTAACTGCTTTAATAAAAATAAGATATTTTATTGAACGAATTACCAATCCTTAAGACTATTTAAAATTTTAACATAAATATTAAAACAATTCAGTTAGAAGCATACATTACCAGAACCTTATGGTTATAATTTGAAGTAAGCTCTTACGAAAAAAATTAAATATCCTTCATATAAATTTAAATAAACTGATTAGAACAAGAAATAGCTTAAATGGAAATAATATTTGCATTAAAACAAGATTTAAAGGTCAAATTTATAGAGCCTATAAAATATAAGATGTTCAGTTTATTTACACATTAGAGGAAGAAAGATTCACGACGGAATTATTTATTATTTCTCTTACATTACTTTAATGAACTTTCTTTAACAACGTTCCCGCGTGATATATTAGCACAACGCAGCCCCTTACATGTGTTCTTACATCCGTGGTTTGGTGGCCCGACCAAGGCTCGAGGTTTATTCGGGAAGAAGTGATAGAAATATTATGAACAGACGACCCAAATCAAATCAGAACTCTTTGAGCTAACATAGACTATGTTGCATTGTATTTAATAATAGCGGCGTGCCATTATTATATATACTGTATATATTGTATATGTATACGTATGATTTAAATTGTTACTTTAATCAAATTTAGATATTCTTGTTTTATTTTATCAGTTGTATTTTAGAAATAAATCTTTAATTTCAACAAATTTTTAAATTTCAAGTATTTTATGATTTTGTATTTCTATTTTTTTTGTTATTTTTAGGATTTTATGATTCCTTTTTAGCCAGTAAAATATGTTCGGGGAACTTATTTACAACCTACCCAACTTCTTATTCAAAGTAGTATATAGAAAGAAAGAACAAATTTCAAAGAAAATAAGATCAACAAAATTGTCGTTTAATAAAACTTGTTGATAAGAAGATATATATATATATATATATACATATATATACAAATACTTTAATGATGACATTAGAATAATAATGACAATCATTAACGACAGAAACAAGTAATTTGTCACAAATTACTCGTATAGATGCAAATTAATCCAGTTTGGTTTTGCTGCTATCCTGAATGATTACATTTTCAAACAATTAATATTAATGTTAAGAAAGGAAAAGCCAAAATTTTGCTAATAGTTTCACAGTATGAAAAAAATTATTTTATGTGATTTAGTTATTTAATATATAATATTTAGTCGGTGTGGTAGAACTTATTGAGTCGGTCTCTAGATCCAACGGTTCACAATTCTTTGCGTTGTAGAAACATTCAATTGCACTGCTAGAATTTTTGAAAATCTTATATATAAAATTAATCAATCTTAAATACGAATAAATATAATCATATGGAAACAAAAACAAAATAATTTGAGTTTCGAGTTATCTAAAAACAATAATACCGGAATATATTGTAATCAAATGTTTTTGTACAATCTAAATAAATAAATAAGCAAACATTGTATAAAATTGTGTAAGTAGTTATCAATTCTAGAGCTATAAATGGAAAGGGTAACTGAAACTCCTGAAAACTTTGCCAATTATAATCGGAAAGAAAAATTGAAATAACATTGTAAAGTTCAGTAACCCATTCCCACCAACAAATTTTGGAGATCAATTATATTAACCTCTTAAGTGATAACCCGAGATAGCTTATATCGTGGTATATTTTCTAACAAATTAAGATTTACCACGAGATATCTCGTACGAAAGTTAAATGCGAAGTCAAGACTAATACAAAAAAACTTGTGATTAATGTTGTTGTAGGGTGATTTGTTGGTCTCCATTTCTCTCTCCCTCCTTCTCTTTCTATTTTTTCATACAACTAATCGTTATTATGAGTTTAAATTAAATTAACATCTTCTTATATTTTCATTTGTTTGAGTAAAATAATTATGACCAGTTGGCACGCAATGTACAAAAGAACTAGTCAGTTAAGAAGTTAAACTCTTGATTTGAAAAGTTGAACAACACCATAACAAAAAAATGTGAACACTAAAATGATAAAAATATGATGAGTTATTTGCATAAAATTCAATTTTAAATTGTCATTTCCGATCAGTTAAATGGGGTGATCAAATTGAATAATATTTTGAAAACTTTTAAGCTCTTTCATCCAATAACAATGTTCATTGTCTTGCATATTGTTTTTTTAAATCTTTTAGATCAGTTGAACGTTATGTAACATTATTCAATAAAACGTTTTATTATAGCAATGATAAATCACTCTCTGGTGAACACTATTTTATGACTTTGCGGGCATTAATGTGAAGGAAATGGGGATGGTACAGTTGGATAAGGCTCCATTGTTCATGTGGTTTAAAGAGCGAGCCCTAGGCAGCTGAGGGCAGCAGGTTAAACATTTCCTTCACATTAATGCCCGCAAAGCCATTTTTATTATAAATTTCTCAAAAAGGAGGGCTGAGGGCTAAAGTAGGGTAAGTCATAAAGTACTTAGGAACTCCGTTGGAATTAATATACTTTGCTTCCCAGTCCTCCAGTTGACAATGCAATACGATTGTAGTACCAAAAACATTATACAACACCTAACTTAATTCAAATTATATTATTTTTGAAATTGCGGTATACATTAACCAATGGTTATACATTTCATGTAATTTATATAATTTATAAAACTGCAATATACAATAAACAATTTTTAGTATATTGATACAATTTATAAAGTTACAATATATATTAAACAATTGTTATTAATTTTATATAATTTATAAAATTGCAAAATACAATAAATAATTGTTTTTAACTTTATATAATTTACAAAATTGCAATATAAATTAAACAATTGTTATTAATTCTATATAATTTATAAATTTGTAATATACAATAAACAATTGTTATTAATTTTATATAATTTATACAATTGCAATATAAATAAATAATTGTTAATTTTATATAATTTTTGAAATTGCAATATGCAATTAACATTTGTTATTAATAAGTAAAGTTTATAAAATTACAATTAAAATAAACGAAGGTTATCAATTTTAATACAAATTATAAAATTGCAATATACAACCAATTAAATTAAAAAAATATAATTTTTGGAATGGTAATATACAATAAACAATTGTTATTAATTTTATAGGAGTATAATTTATAAATATGTAATATACAATAAACAATTGTTATTAATTAATATAATTTATAAGATTGTAATGTACAATAATCAATTGCTATTATTGATCTATATTAAAAAAACGGTAATGTACAATACAAATTATTACTAATTTTATACAGTTTATAAAATTACAATATACAATAAACGATTGTTATTATTTTATATAATTTATAACATTGCATTGCAATGTACAATAAACAATTGTTATCAAATTTATATAATTCATACAATTGCAATATACAATAAAAAATTGTTATTAATTTTATATAATTTATATAATTTATAAAATTGTAATATACAATAAACAATTGTTATCAATTTTATATGATGATGATGATGTAATGGACGCAATAGCCTTTATAACGGCTGCGCTGCTCTTTGAACACTTGTTTCACAAATATAAAAAAGAACCCCCCCCCCTGCTCCACGCCCACATATTTACATAATTTTGCTTGAAAGAACATTCCCCATAACATATATAACTCATACAATTGCAACGTACAATAAACAATTGTTATTATTTGTATATAATTTATAAAATTTCAATGTTCAATAAGCAATTGTTATTAATTTTATATAATTCATACAATTACAATATACAATAAACAATTTTTATTAACTTTATATAATATAAATAATCTATAAAACTGAAATATACAATAAATAATTGTTAGCAATTTTATATAATTTATAAAATTGCAATATATAACAAATAATTGTTATTAATTTTATATACTTTATACAATTATTGTATACAATAAACAATTGTTACTAATTCTATAAAGTTTTGCAAAATTACAATACACAATAAATAAATGTTATTAATTTTATATAAACAGTAAAATTGCAGTATACAATAAACAATTATTACTCATTTTATACACTTTATACATATACAGTATACAATCAAGAATTATTGTTGATTTATAATAAAATATATATATATATATATAATAAAAACTAATTAAACATTTTATACAATTTATACCATCGCAGCATACAGTAGCATAATTTTCCTCAATTTTATAGTGTTTCAATCCAGATTGAACAATTATTATTAATTTTATATAATCTATCAAGTTACAGTAAACAATAAACAATTGTTATTAATTTTATACAATTTCAATATACAATAACATCATTATTGTTTTTTTTTTACAATTTATGCATTTGCAGTATTCAATAACACAATTGTTATCCATTTTAAGCAACTTCAATTCACATTAAACAATTATTATTAATTCTTCCTAATTTTTAAAATTATAATTTGCAATAAACAATTATTATTAATTTCATACAATTGCTATATACAATAAGCAATTATTAATAATTGAATATAATTGCAGTATACCATAAACAATTATTATTACTTTTATACTATTGCAGTATACAATAAACAATTATTATCAACTTTATACAATTGCTGTATATAAGAAACAGTTATTAATAATTTCATACAATTGCTGTATATCATAAACAATTATTATTAATTTCATACAAATGCTGTATATAATAAACCATTATTTTTCATTTCATACAATTGCAGCATATAATAATAGTATTATATTATTTTCTTTACAATTTTTACATTATCAGCATACACTAAATAAAAATTATTAATTTTATAAAATTGCAGTGTACAATAAACGGAAATAATTAATTTTGCAGTATTTAATAACACTATTATTATTATTTTTATACAATTTAAACATTCAATAACAAAATGATTATTTTTCTTACAATTTATACAACTGCAGTATACGATAAAGTATTATTATTAATGTTAAACAAATTTCCGTATACAATGAACAATTATTAATTTTCAACAAAACTGAAGAGCCCAAAACTAATATTTTCCACAAAAATAGTCGATCATAAAATAAACAATCCATGGAACAGATGAACTATTTCTTCAGCTTTAAAACATTTTTAAATTTTCTCACTTTTCTACATTAATAACACAAAAACTTTCTCATGTTGAAAATTGTTCAATTATTAAACAAATATGTTCGTGTACTCCCAAAAAAATAACATCCAATGAAGATTTCTTTATTAATTGGTACAAAAGAATGCTAAATTGAATCCAACTATCAAACTTTGAAAAAAAAACATTCATTCAAATAAATATGGTAGCCATTGGAATTAAAGTTAATCTTTTACAAAAACTCGCAAATTCAAACATTTCCTCAAATTAATTGTTTTTTTTGTTGGAACAAACAAACAAAATATAAACGTGTATGTAATTGTGTCTGTCAACATTAGCTCAGCATAAAACAAATGTGATAATATTACACAATGATATATGATATAGAATCTTACCATAAATTTTATTTCTTTCTATTTTATTACAAATGTTATAAGGTTCATGCCTGCCCAGTGTTCTACAATTAATTTAAGAACATAATTTTTCATTCTTAAGATTAGCTTTAAGGTTACTCGGAATCATAATTTTTCTGCATAAAGAGACTTGTTGGTCATTGAAAATTAAAGTATAGTTCGATAAATACATTCGTTTATTGTTACACAACAGATAATTTAGTTTAAGGTATTTAATCATTCAAAACTATAATCTAAGATAATTATATAATTTCTGGGAAATTTCAAATAACTTTATATAATAACCATGTAACATGTTCTATATAGCATAACCATAAGACCAAACATCTATGTTGAGCTATGCATCTTTATTTTATCCATTTATCATATAATGAAAGCAAAACTCTTTTTGTAATTTTAATTATTTTGCAGTAGAGTTGTCCGGCACCAAAGTTACTGATTCGAAGCACATTTTCTCGATCAAAGGTTGGTTGGTTTGTGGGGTTCAAGCAAACAGGTGTCCGGCATCATAGCTTTAAATAAGTGGACAATGTGGCAACGATGAGACGCATAGGCAAGGAAACATGGCACTCAAGGTGACGACAGAAACACGGTGTGTCACTGGTGCAGGATGAGACCAAACATGTTACAGCTTTTTTCCAGATTACTTTTTCAAGATTTAATTTTTTTTGAATAGGTATTTACGAAAGAAAACAATGGATGAGAGAGGCAGTGCTTACACCTGCAACTTTTCCTGCATTCTTATATGTTAATTTTGATCATTTATAAAAACCTCAACTATTGTCAAACGAATCACTATCACTTTTGGCGATATATTATCAAGCTACTACAATTTTTCTGAAGTATTTCTGATGACAAATGATTGCAGTAGCTCGGTTGTAAAACCAAGTAACATAAAATTGAATATGATTACATTGAAAATACAAAACTCGTTAAAAAATGAAAATGTTAATATTTGAGTTTTGCACTATGTGAAATGAATAACTTTTTTTTTGAGTTATGTCAATTGTAAAAACATGACTAAAGAAATGCCATTGTGTACAAACAGATTAACATAAGCCATTTAGCAATAATAAGTCATCTATACCTGAAACAAATGTTAAAACAACATAAATTTTCTTCAGAGCTACGTGATCATACCACAGAGGAACAAATTAGCAAAACAACTGAAGACCCAAATAAATAAGTTATCAAATAATTGTCAAAAAATAGTTAGGTGCTTTCTGATGACAAAATAAACACATTTAAAGAAAATTAAAAAATTAATTTTAAACTGAAGAAAACGTCTGAAGCAACTATAATTGGTTATGACATCAACGGAATTGAACAGATATCTTATCAATTGCATTTATGCCATCGAAAAGACACTATCATTGTAAATGTCATTTCATATTTCATGATAAAACACAAAAATCAATTTTCATTAATTTATATCATATAGCTTTAAAATATCTTGTTTCGAGTTTAAATATGTCCATCCTTCAATTTATATTCAAACAGGGTTAAATTTAAACAAGTTAAATGTTAAGTATTTACAAATATATATATTACATCTTTCATAAATAACATTGAAGATCTGGATGAACTGTTTCTCTGAAATAGTTCACAGAAAAGCAGACATCAAATTAGGTTTTCTACAATCACACGATTTTGATGCAAGATTTCTATTTGTTTCTGCCTTCGGTCATTGGAGGTTGAGTTTGAGTCCTCGCCCCTTTGATGTCCTTCCTTTCACGCAAGGCCTTGCTATCGTCACTCAATTCAGCTGACTTGACGTACCTGGGCCAAATAACATCGAGTTAAGATGATGTCTAGATGTTAAACCTGTTTGAAGTTTTGACTCAAAGTATTGTTAAATTATATAAGAATTGTACGAATATGTTAAGTAGTAGGAACTAATGGGCGGTCGATTCGAGATATGTATATATATAAATATGTTTTGTGGGGCCTTTCTCTGAAGTTGGTAATAAAACGTTTGCATTTAAAAAATATAAATGATAAATAAAAACACATTACACATATATTTACGTTTTCCCAAACGAACGTTTGTTAACCTCAAAAAAGCTATACAAATACAGTTCATTCAAGTTTGGGGCGTATACAAACTTGTATATGCATATTGTTTCAAGTTTCTTACGTATATAACTTATAACTAACGTTTGTGTTAAGTTCTGTCACAAGCTTGTGTCGTATGTACAGTCAGACAATGTGAAAGATACCCACCACGTTCTCAGTTGATATAGTATTTTATAACAATATAGTACTAAATGGGGTAATGTTTGTACATATGTTACATTGTTCAACAATAAATATCTTAAGTTGAAAAATGTGCATTATAAACAAATACACCATACAATAACTAATTATATTTATTAGTTTCCATTTTTAATTACTCAAATGCATTTTTAATGAAGTATATAAAGACATTCACTCTTAATGCCAATGGCAACTATGCTATGTCATAAAGATAGGATGAACCTCGTTATAGTGTGTTCAATCAAAAACGTACACACAGCACACATAATCACATACATACATCATATTTCTGTGAAATAAGTATTTGTTTAATGAAATCTTTGTACAAGAGAGGTTGTGAGCTCAGTCACTTAATCATTAAATTCATGGTTAACCGAGATTTTTATTTGAAGGCTTAGAGAAAAAGTTATTTAAAATAAATGAAGTACTGGAGATTTAACCCTTTCACACCTGATTAATTATTCCCATCAAGAACTAAAGGGATAAGGTGGAATGTCCTAAGGGTTTTTTTCTAAAACTTATATTTCTTTAAATAATAAATATTGTTAAGACTTTGTGAACTCTGCCTATGTTTTATTATAGATATATTTTGAATATATAGACACAGCTTTTAATGCGTAACATTTACTCATACTTGTTAAGTTATACATTTATTTTTAAGCAAAGATTTTTTTTAGAATTGCTTTGTATCTTAAGGTGTTTGACCTCTTACATAATGTATGAACACACTCGTATAGAAGAAAAACAAGCACAAGTAAGTGCTACACATTAAAAGCTGTGTTTTTATGTTAAAACGTTTCTAAAATTTTGTAATTTATTAATACAATTCTACATATTAATATATTAACACTTTTTTCATTTGCTTCTAATAAAAATATATCTAAGCCTAAAAAAATTGGTTAATCATAAACTCGATGCTAAATTGGTTAGGTCTAGAAACTCCTAAAATGTCTATTATTTGAAAAAAAAAGTATAAACTTGAGGTGAAATGTCTTTCAGCATTCTACTTTAGAAAGTAATGTTCTATCATTTATATATACATATATATATATATATATTTATAGAAAGGATGAAATCTGTATTCTTATCCAAGTAGTCATTACAGAATCAAGTCCATTTACTAATGATTTGTTTATACAGCAGAAATAAAAGCTTCTTTTCAATATTTGCAACCCTCCCATACATTTACCCCTTATCCCCATCTTCACATACTTGGCTCTGGTAAAACACATTTGTTGTTACAGGTTTTCTGAGTGTATTGCCTATATGTCTTGACTCTTTATAAGGGCAAAAATGTCAATTACCTTAAAGGTCATCTTTAATGCTAGTTTCAATGTATTTTCGTCTTTATTACAATAATTGCTAATGCTTTAAAGGGTTAGAATGAACGAAAGAACGACAAAAAGGAATCTTGCGAACGTTCTGAATGCCCCACAAATACTTTTTCACCTTTGCTATTGCATATAGAAACGTTTTTGCAGATTTACTATTGATTTGTTTTATTTATTTCATTTATTTGTAAATTTATCCCAATCGAGCTATATGCTAGATATGTAGGAATGCCAAATTTGAAATTGATTTAAAATGATCAACAAAATTTAGCTGAATAATTTATTCAGTTATTTAAAAAATAAAATAAAAAATATATAAAACAACCGCTTGTACTTATGATATCTATATTCAGCTATAAATATATCGTCATATGTAATAGTTAGCTAATAAAAGAGAACACAATTGTAAAGGCGTTTATTTATATAAGAAAAACTATTTCGGTTATTAAATTATTACACATAAAAATACTGTAAATAGGTTTCAGTAATACTCGTTAAATACTAAAATAAAGGAAAAGTTAAACTAGGTTATAGGAAAACTAAAGCCCTAGAATTTTAATTTCTTAAATTAGATAAAAAATTTAAGACATCAGACGTTTTTTTCTTTATTTTGACATAAAAACGCCAACATTTGTTACCAGAGAATTCTTGCAAGAAATTCCATTTTTCATCGCAAGGTATTGTTGGAGTAATAATAATTTACGTTCAATTTATGCAAAGTACAAAGAATGTGTTCATTCTCACCACGTTCTTGTATTATATGTTTTATTTTATGCGTTATGATGCACATAACTTCCCTATTCCTTCTCATATAATGTTTTTGTACCACTTTTCATTAGTTTGTGTAGAAATTGTCACATTGGCAATTAAATATTAGAAAACTAATTAAATTTATTAGAAGAAAAATCCTATTACAACTACCAAAAAATAAGAAATATTTTATTTCGAATTTTTACCAGACTTCGTATAAATGAATTAACTAGTTTGTATGGTTAAAGGTTTGATTTTTATGGATTAATGATTATTTTGTTCAATGTATATAGAATATGACAAAAACTTTTCTTAAAAATCAAGACAGAAAAGTGAAGGAGCTAAGTTACCGATCTAATAGCTGAATAGTAAACTTTGTTGAAACATATTTTTCAAAACGTTTTCTGATTGCTGAGGATAATTTTTTACAACTAAGAAAATATTAAATAAATGTCAAAAATATCAAAAGGAAAAACGTTAAATAAATCAAATGAAAACTAAATGTCATTTATAATTATAATATAAAGTTAATCTGAATAATATAAGTCGTCGAAATGAAAAGTTGTCACACAGTTCATGATTTTCATAACAAGTTTTTTTTATGATTTTTATTTTTTATGATCTTTATTTTTTTTATGATTTTTATTTTAATATGATTTTTATTTATCCACTCATTTGTATGTTTTTGTAGCGCATCAAAAAAAGAAATCTGAGGTAGTATCGAATTTTGGTTTCCTCCTATTTTTTATGTAGTTTTTTAAGGATGTAATCATCAACATTATCACAATCATTATCAACATCATTGTCTTCATCATAATAAGAACCGTCAAGACCATCAACACCGCCAACGTAACAATTATAATTTTGAACATCATCATCATCATCATCATTTGTTATCATTAATGCTATTTTAACTCAGTTTTCCATAGTCAGGCAATTTGTATGTTTTAATGTGAGTTTTGTACATTCTCTAATCCTCGCACACCTCTTCTGTTAAGCTTCTTTCCCACAGATCTTAATACCTCATTTAATTCCCATAAATTTCACACTTCACTCATTTACATACCCACACACACACACACACACACACACTCACACACACGCACACACTCTCACACTCACACACTCACACACTCACACACTCACACACTCACACACTCACACACTCACTCACTTTCTGTATTTGTTTTCGTTTTTTTTAATTATAACTTAAAGTAAATAAAGAGATACGTTCTTTTTATCATTATATGAATTAAAATCTTTATATACATTTTACTTCCAAACTTCACGGCATGGTATAAGTTAAGACTTATTTGACATAATTCTTTTGTGGGTTACAACAACAAACCAAAAGAGATGAAAAATAAAGCATACCATACTAATGCATACATTAATAATTAAAACTAGTAATCCACGAACCGGACGGTTCAAATGTCTCGCGACGATTCATTCAGTACCTTAAAAAAAATTATCTTTA
>JARUHE010326016.1:0-11151 GCA_031471125.1 Archaeomysis grebnitzkii | reverse complement strand
GCATGAATACATGAATTATCTCAATAATTATTATATAACATTAAAACATGAATAAATTAATTATCTTAATGATTATTATATAACTTTAAGCATGAATACATGAATTATCTCAATAATTATTATATAACATTAAAACATGAATAAATTAATTATCTTAATGATTATTTTATAACTTTAAGCATGAATACATGAATTATAATTATCTTAGTTCTTCTTCTTCTTCAGCTGTTTCCCATTTATTTATGGGATTGCTGTTTGTTCTTGGTTTGGAGCAAGTGTTTTCACACCGCGGATGCCCTTCTTGTCAGGCAGCACTATACATTTACACGGGCTTGTGCAACAACTTTTAAAGAACATTGAAATCTCACCTACGTCATACAGTATAGGTATGTCAGGAAGTTAGTATAGATTATTTATTAGTGAACGGGAGTTCAGTTCTAGTGTGTTCATATTATTATATCATGTAAATTATATTATAATTATTTTTATATATACCTCAATTAAATAAAGTATAAACCGTTTTCGTAAAAATTCATAATATATGATTTTCTTGATTCATCAGTGACAACAGTATTGACCAATATTATCTCTTTTTTGAATTATTTGGTAAGTTATTTTCATTTCAAACTTTTTCGTAAATAATTTATACTATAAAAATTCTTGAAATTATGGTGTTGTTATTGAATTATTTTAGTTTACAATTCAAATAACTTTGGCTTTATAATAAATCATCCCGATGATGTTTAAATGATATTACAAATTATAAATGTTCTGTGACATTTTACATAAATACTTCAATTTCTTTAACTTGACGTTTAATAGAATTAGTAGTCATTATTCAATAAAAAAATATGTTTGTGTATAGTTATTTATGTTCACATGAATGATGAAAGGGTTTTGTGATGGGCATTGTCTTTTTTAATTATGAAAAACTATTTATATTTTGGAGAGTTTCATCTATACTATAGTATATAAGTTTAACATTTTGGTATACTTAAAATGTCACGAGCTATTTAAAAATAGAAAAAGTTCACATGGGTTGTTAAAAACCTAGAAAGAAATAGTATAGAAAATCATTGACTGAAGTAATACAAAAAAGTGCATTGTAAGTAATTATAATGTCTATACTTTGGTGAATTTAAAAACATTCATCAAGTGCATGCACATTATGTAAAGTAGTTACTTATCCATGGTTTGGTTAATGTACTTCAACAAAATCAATTACGTTTTACATGAGTTTATTAACTCACCATTTAACTTAATAGCAAAAGAGCACTAAAACTGAAATAATTAGTTATATGGTCTTGAAATGTTAAATCATATAATGTAATTTGAAAGCATACACAAACTTTTGCATATGTTAATCCATTTTCTGCCCTTTTTTGTATTTTTAAACTTGGTATATTTTTTTCAAGACTTTATATCAAAAAGGCTATATTGTTCGTTATTTTGTTTTGTTCTTGTTCATTCCATGTCAGTGTTATTTTAATGCAAGAAAGCATATTTCTCAATACACTTGACATACTAACTGTTTTATATGGCCTACATGCATATTTCATTTAAATACAATTGCAAAAAATAAAGAAAGCTATTTTCAATAGTTTAAATATGTAACCACAAGTGATCACGTCACAATTCAATGAGCAAGCCTTCAATTAAAGAAGGTGTTGACTTGTGACCGTCACTCAGTAGGGCTTGATTGCCCAAATGGCTTGATTGCCCCAAGTGGTTGCAATGTGTTGACAATTAGATGTTATCACTTCATTCGCCTTCTCAGGAAAGTCCTTTCACAGATGATCGTTAGTTGTTGTGCGATTACAAGAGATTGTATTTCGTGTTGGTTATGTTTAATTCGTTGTGTCCAAGCGTTCATTGAATTTGGTATGGAAAAGTCTTACAATAGAAAGCATAGATTAAAGACATATAGATGCTCAACTTAAGAACTTTCAATAAAAAGCGATGGACTTCGAATTGCCAGATACCTCCACAAAAATGGTGCAAAATACTTTAATATAATGTATGTGATTTTAATGTATTTTGTTCTTCTTTGGAAGAACTTCTCCTTCATTAAATCATGTAAGACTTCTATATAATCACGTATGCACGTTTGATTTGTAATTAATTTATTTAAATGCTTATAACAACAGAGGATTTACATTTATTCTACGGAAAATATCTTGAGAAACTGATTAGACTGCTTATTTAGGTCCAAGCTTATAACATTGAGTGGTGCATCTATACGTCTTTAAACTATGATCTTTGTGCCGCTACAAGAGACTATGTTTCAGATTGGATATATTTCCTTCCCCATGTCGAAGTGTGATTTACTTATCTTAATGATTATTATATAACAGTAAAACATAAATAAATTAAAAATATTAATGATTATTATATAACAGTAAAACAAACAAATAAAAAATCTTAATGATTATTATATAACAAAACAACAAACATATGTTAATGATTATTATATAACATTAAAACATGAATAAATTAAAAAAAATAATGATTATTATATAACAGTAAAACATAAATAAATTAAAAATATTAATGATTATTATATAACATTAAAACAAAAATAAATTAAAAATCTTAATAATTATTATATAACAGTAAAACATAACAAAATTAAAAATCTTAATGATTATTATATAACAGTAAAACAAAAATAAATTAAAAATATTAATGATTATTATATAACAAAACAACAGACATATATTGATGATTATTATATAACAATACAAAATAAACATATTTAGTATCTTAATAATTATTATTTAGTATTACAACAAACAAGCAAACGTCTGTTATATTTATGAAGAAATATAAAACTGTATATTTAAAATATTTGTTTCAGTTAATGTAGACTTTTTTCTTGTTACCGAAGGACTATTGAGTTATAAAGTATTGGCTTTTTCATAACTCATAGAGATTTGGTATTTCAGGAAGACAGATCACCTGGGCAGTTTTCTATGATTTGAATTATAGAAAATGAGTGTGATGTTTGTGGACAGCTATAACATTTTTATTCAGTTCGTTGTTAAGTATAACTTTGGTTAATAAAACCATTATAAGTAAATAATATATGTACGTAAATCAACTGTAAGTAAATATTAAATACATGTATAAATCAAATGCAAAAAATAAAAATTCAGATTAAACAACTGATATAACTTGCATGGTGTTATGTAAATACACACGTAAACTGTTGCCAGAAGTTATATTAAAACCATAATAAAAATTGAATCGTTAGCGATTACCCGTGTCCTATCTAGTATTTTCATAAAGTTCTACTTCTGTACCACTTAAATGCTCTGAAGAAAAAAATACAATTTTTCATAGTTCATGTATTTCATAACTAAGGTATGCCATTACTCAAAATTTTTAAAATAAATAAAAACCATAATGACATTTCAATAAATCTAGTTTTAATTAGTGTGTTTACATGTGTGTCTAGTGTGTTATTTTGAATGTTTAGATGTAGCATATGTGATATATTTTTTAAAGATTTTTTTAAAGGTAAAACCTCAATTATAAGAACATTCCAAGTATAGGTTTTATAAAAAAATTTATAAAACTCTTATCGTGAAGTAGTTAAATAAACACATTCGAGCTACTCCTAGTTAAATTAAGTGATAAATATGTTTTATTATATGATATAAATTTTACAACGGTTCCATAAGTGAAAATTGAGACTCTGATAATTAAATTTTAATATCATCTTCAATATTTGGGATGACATAAAACCTTTTGCTCTAATTTTACGACCGACTTAAATAAACTTCATTACGAATTTTTGAAAGCTAATAAAATTGATAATTAATAGCTTTTATGCAACAGATAAATAAGAAGAACCACTTTTATCTTCCTTCGAACCATAAACATTAATTATAGACAGCAAAGTTGTTAAAATCTAATATGTTGGCTACCAAAAATTTATTTTCATTATAAACTTATTTCTTTTTGATATTTTATTGTTATTGCTATCTTCATACTCAACACTTTCTTTGTAATTGTAATGGTATTATGCATGTACGTTTTAAATACTTTCTCAAGCAAAATGTTTCATTAAAATCATTTTCTTTCAAAATATTTTATATATTAATCATAAACTTGTATACACAACTTTAATGACATATTAAAAAAAAATATGCATCTAACATTTAATTTACTTACAAATGTTTTCATTTTCAAGAAAGGTAATTTAATAACTACAAAATTAAATGTCTATATTTTTTTTAGCTATTTGTGAGAAAATTTGAGTCAGCAAATTTACTATGTGATTATAAAACATACCTTTGATATTTACAGTATTTAGAGTATACATTTTATAAGGTTTTAAATTGCAATATTTTAAATCCTTTAAGCATCTATACAACGTTGTATTTGACAAAATCTTTTCCATTATAATTATTATAGAAGCCAACGTTGTAGGAACATCGATATCGTTATTTAAACACTATAACTGTTCGCACATATTTTACTTTAGCAGACTTCAAAACAACATTATATGGACATTTTTAAAACAACGTTGTTTCAACTAAGCATTGTTTAACGTTTCTGAAGCTTCTGTTTATAACTATTCCACAAGAAACCTGTAATCAACGCTTCATTATCGTCGTTTATGTAACCATATCTCAACAAACGTTAAATAATTGTTAGTTGGAACCACGTCGTTTTAAAAATGTTCATATACCATTGCATTGAAGTTGGTTAGAGTAAAATGTATACGGAAAGTTTGTTATGACGTTTAAATAACGTTATCAGATGTTCATATAAAGTTAACTTCAATAATAATTCCAATGACAAAGGTTTTTGCGAGTTTCAACGTTTTAATAACGTTGATGTTGGATTTGTTGTTAACAAACCTCAGTTCAACTCTCACACAATGGTTGAAACGACGTTGTCTTGCCCATTGGATATAAGTCTTATATAATTGGAAAATTTTAGCAAATATAAATGTTTAAATTATTTAACAAGCTTTACAAATAAAAATATAATAATAATGTTGTTTTATCATCATCATGTTAAAAATTTTATAACGCCCAACAAATTAATTTAAAACAGTATATTTGCATTACTGTTTAGTTGAATAGAATTCTTTTTTTAAGCCATAGTACATCAATTTATATTTTTAACTAATGAAATTGAAAACTTTAAGCCCAACTTGGCAAATACTACTAATATTAGATACATTTAACTGTACCTACATAGTTTCATTTAATAGAATGTATTGATGTGTTCAAAGTAAGTGTTGTGACCGCCTAACTTATCTAGAATGTAAGACAATTATCAGCGAAATGTATACTGTTCCCATCTTTGCTCAACTTATACATGGAATAACTGGTAAGAAATCTAAGAGAAATGGAATATTTGAAAAAAAAACATCAATGGTTACGGTCGGATGCAGATGCGGATGCAGATTCTTCGACTCAGAACTGCGTATCGAGTTCGTTTACGCATCCGTGGCGCGTTGACTGTGAAAAAACTTTTATCAGACGATTATATTTATGAACACTATGCGTTCATCTCAAGGTTAGTAATGTATTTATAGTTGTTGTAATTCAATACAACTTTGCAATCAAGTGAAATATATTTATTTTTATGAAATAAAAACTTAAATATGATAAAAAACTTTAAAATAGAAAAATGTTTGTTTTGCCATTCATGCCAACAAATCAAACAACTGATAAGATTTATACCACACCGACCGCGCCACGGATGCGTAAAACGAGCTCGATACGCAGCTCTGGATCGACAAATCTGCATCCGCAGCTGCATCCGACCGTAACCAATGAAAAAATGTTTATTTTATTTTGTACCGACGACATAGTACTGGTAGCGGAATCAGAAAGGTAACTGCAAGTTCAGTTCAGCTAAAAGTAAATTAGTGGTCTATATGGATAGGTTATAAAAACTATGGAAATAGTAGAGGAATGTATACATATGTCATGGTCAAGGACTACTCTATCAAGGACATGAACCGCTTAATTCCTGACTTAGCTAGAGAAGGACATTAGATGGGTTACCAAGAAACGTTTAACAATGCTTAAGTGTATCATAATTGTTTTCATGAGTTATAAATAACACCACTACAATATAATACAACCTATAAATAATTAGTAAACCTTATCAATTTCAAAAAACAAAGAAAAATAAATACTTACCAACAAGAAGTTAATCTGACAGACTGCCATTTTGATTTGTGTCTGAAAAAGCACTGTATTTTTGTGTTGGTGTCTTTTAATGTTATGTAGTCCTTGATGTATGACATTGGTCAAATGTCTAAACAGTTTCCTAGATGATAGTCCAAGATCATAAAATATTTCCATGATAAACAGAATGCTGATAAGTCTTTGACGAACATGCTCAATATTTGTCTTTCTTCACAAAGCACAGCCCTATTCAAACTAACTCATGAGTACACCTATGAGAGATTTTTAAAGATCCCTTTGAAACCTTTGAATGAAGTTTTCACTTCACTAGTCAACAAAAGTTCATCCTTAGAGAAATTCAACACCCCCTGATATTTTCTCTCCAGCCATCCCACCACAGGCTACAAATTTATCTTCTTGCATGATAGTGAAAGGCGTTCTGGTAGTGGACTCTGTAGAACAACACTGATCCTGAACCTTTTCATACTTAAATACTAAGTGAACATTGAGTTATAAACCTTAGGCTAATAATGTTGATGATAAAAATAGATCTCAATGGGAGTTTTCCTTTTATATTGGTAGATGACTGAGTTCAGGCAGTTTCCTGGAGGAATAGATTGTCTGGCAGGAAGACTCTCAAAGAGGATACTAATTAAGGCCTGTTTATATTAATGAAAATATAACTTAATTAACCTGTAGGAATTACTCAACAAAAAGGTGTTATTTATTGTGAACATCTTTAAGATAGAAGGTAAAATAAAATAAACATCCTTTACCTAGAAAAATTTATTAACAACAAAAAATAAACATATAGACCATCAATGACTTCATATTATATACTGTACATATTTTTTTTGGGTGTATTTGATATAAAAATGACTTATTTTTAGATATTAATAATACCCAACTAAATAAGCAATTTTAATCAAACTAATGTTAGCCTTTGGATAAATAACTTCCTGTTCTTGAGCATTTATAAAAAAAAATAGGCAACCAAAAATTCACATGTATTAAGTATTTATTTCTGCAAAATTTTGAGTATTTAAAAAAAAACTATTTGCAAATATTATTATGGTTAACAATACCAAGACAAACTATTAATTGATTTACAAAAGCACCGTTATATCTTAAAGTTAGCATCCTAAAACTAATATCTAATTATATAAAATCTTGAAATAAAAAAAATAATATTTATAAATTTGCCAATCTCGCCTAACAGTAATCAGAAACCCGAAACCCACTACATTAGATTTTTTTCGCAGTGATGGTTTCGTCTTTGGGCCTTGGCTACCCATCTTGCAGAAAGTCTGCAAAAAAACTAAAAAAACTCAAATCAGTTAAGACAATATAATTTTTAACCTCTTTCAATCATTGGCTTTAAAATTATGACTTGTTTTAATAACATTGAAATGAACTTCTTTTAATTATTGGCTTTAAAGTTATGGCCTGTTTTAATTATATTGAAATAAACTTCTTTTAATTAGTGGCTTTAAAGTTATGGCCTGGTTTAATTATATTGAAATGAACTTCTTTTGATTATTGGCTTTAAAGTTATGACCTGGTTTAATTATATTGAAATTAACTTATTTTGATTATTGGATTTAAAGTTATGGCCTGCTTTGGATTGTCAGATTGAAATTCAGTTACTAAAAATAAAAACGTTTTTTTGGCATTATGTAATAACTTAAATAAAATAAATAAATAAATTCTTTTTACCTGAATGTAAAATTTCACTATCTTTGTTGGGCCCTTTTTGTCCATTTTACTTCTTGTAATTATCTACTCGTTTTTTCTTTAAGCCGGATTACTTTAATTGAAAATAATAACACACTTGTTGAACATTCTTTTATCGTTTTTAAATAAAGAATAACAAGATGGTTAAAAACCTCTGATTTTTTATTTTTGGTGGAATTTCTCTGTTTTTAAATATATTCTTCTATGCTTTAGAAAATATGAACTTCGACTACATAAACGACATCTCAAAGCAGTCTTTGTGAATTCCTACTTAATTTGTGGCGATCGTGACAGATAGATAAACATCCCTTATTCTCTCTTCAATGGACGATGCACCTTCAGTTGTGATTGGACCTACACAGGTGTGTGCCTTGTCAATGGTGGCAGCAGGTTATATTGATTTCAAAAATAATGCAGCGAAGCGCGCATATCGTTTTTTGAAAGCAGACGAAACATCACCTGTTATCAAGAAGGCATTGGCCCCAGGTGATTGTCTATAGCCATTTTGATTCTTCCTCATTTATGTCACTTGAATATCACGGAGCAAATCATAGTCAAATCTAATTGTAAAAAATGTTTGCATACCGATATCATTCTCTCTGCAGTTTGTACAACAGCTTTTTTAGGTGCCATGAGTCACGATTGGCACCATGCAACTGATTCTTTGTAAACAGATGAAGTTGCCACCTTTTCTTTCCCTCAAATAAACCTTGCACTGTCCAGACGAAGAAAGCAAACTACACGTAATAAATTCCAATGAAGTTGCCTTCTCTTTTTCTCTCAGTTAAGCCAGACAACATTTTTTAGAGGAAACCAAACAACACGTAACAAATTCAAATGAGGTTGGCATCTCTCTTCCCACAGGTAAAATGTCATCGTCCACTTATGTATATAAGGAGATGGCGCACGTTACTATTCCCCCAATGTGTTATTAATCTCCTTCAAATATTTGTAGGTTCAGAAAAATTGTAAACAAAAAAATAATATATATATGTAAGGCAAAGGGAGGAGATGACACATCTCTGTGCGAAAAATGTCATTTTAAATGACACTTTGCAAAAAGTTATAGGTATTGTGAACTGTATTCGAGCAAATTCTACAAGGCATCGCCAGTTTCGAAACATGCTCATGTTGAATGATGAAATAATTAGTGTAGATTTACCCTATCATTCAAAAGTGCGCTGGCTATCACAAGGACAAGTATTGGTCAAAATTTTATCTTTGCGAGCGCTAATAATTGAATTTTTTCAAGGGAACAATCAACATTGTGAATTCTCAGATGCAAATTTTCACCGATATCTAATGTCAAAGCAAATTGAGTTAAATATTTCGCTGCAAGGGAAAACTACATCTAGGCCTATATATGCTATGTGGCAAGAAAATCTGGCATTAGAAAGAAGTTGTCATTTTTCAAATCTCTTCTTGCTCAGTCGAAACTTTCAGAAGAACACTTTACCCAGTTGACGAAAATATATTATGGAATTATAGAGTATAACTGTGAATCTTTCGAATCATGCGAATCTGTTTTAGACTCAATAATCAAATAATACAATGAAAGATTCATTGATTTTGTAAAGCATGATATCTTTCTGAAACTAGCTTTTCAACCTCACTTAGTTGAATTGTTAAAGGCACCAGAATATTTACAAATGTAGCTTATTGAGTTGTCTGAAAATAATATTCTGAAATATATGTTTCTTAGTAAGAACATCCCGTTGAATTTTGGAAAAAAAACGGTAGAATATCCTCGCCTTCGCGAACATGCTCGTAGATTGATTTCGTGCTTTTCTACGACATACTGTTGTGAATTCGCATTCTTACATTTAACAAAAATCAAGGATTTGTTGATAGCACAGATGACAGATGAGCATCTGGAAGACCAATTAAAACTTAAAACCTCCATGTTAGAACCTGACATAAAAATGTTGTCTCACAAGAAACAATCTCAAAGAAGCCATTACATTATAAAAAAGGTAAGTGAATAAATTTAATTTTTCGTTTTAAAATGCATGTATACTTCATGCTAGCTATTTATTTAAATAATATTTATAAAAGATTACAAATTACAGTACAAAATAGGCATAATTATTGACTGCGGCCTCATTGCGGGCGGCAAATTTCAATGCGGCCTCCACACATGAAAAGGTTCCCCACCCCTGGTATAAACCAACACCGAATGTACTAGTACAGTCGGTGTGAAGAAAGTTATATTAACAACAAATAAATTATTTTTTATCAAAGTACTTGTTGTCAAACGTTTTAAAACTGTTGTCATGTTTTTTGCTTTTGTATTGTATTTTAATTTATTTTTGTTATGAGTTACATCCATGTAATACCTAAAAGTTTTAAAAAACAATACATTTTATTACTACTATTTGTAGGAAGTTTGACAATTAGAATAATAATTTTTCTGAGAGAAACTATAATTACATTAAACAATGCTATTATGTTGCAATTAAATGAAACAAAATAGTAAACACAAAACAATTTGGGTTAAATACAAATTTATGATGAAATAGAAACTTTTAAAATAACATTTTTATGGAGCTACTTGGTAGCACAATGTTGTTTTTCCAAATACTGCTCATGCATTTGAAACTATCAAGACATGAACATAAATTAATATATTCATAAGCTAATCTTAAAAGTACGGCTTAAGAAACGCTGACATAACATTAAAAAAACATTATAACCTTTAAATAATGAACAATAATCATTTAATGCAAAACAATTTATCAATTAATAAGTATTAAATTAATAAATTATTACATTCATAAATTAACAAACTGATAAATTAACAAAAAATTAATTAATAAATTAATAAATTGGAATATTAATAATTTAAAATATTAATAAATTAACAATTATTAAGCTAATAATTAAAATATACTTTAGAAAGATATTGAAAGTTTAACGAATAAGATTAATGAGTATAACTATGTCATACACATAGGTATGTAGTAAAGAAAACTGCATTTTGTAATATACTATATATGTAATTAAATCATACACAATAATTTTTTAAACAACTAAACATAGGTTCAGTAATGCCTTTTGCTGTAAAATGTAATATAGGTGGGATATTTTAGTAGGTTTAGGCTGTATGATTTTTATGTATTATTTATTTATTTATTATTCAGCTATAAACATTGAATATCACTATGTCATACACATAGGTATGTAACAAAGAAAACTGCATTTGTAATATACTATGTATGCAATTAAATCATACACAATCAATGTGTAATCAACTAAACATTTT
>JARUHE010326005.1:0-11151 GCA_031471125.1 Archaeomysis grebnitzkii | reverse complement strand
GCAAATAAAAACGTGTTTATATAAAAAACTTGAATTTTTATAAATTCAAAGTTTATCCCATAGATCTTAAAATTGAATGGCCGATATTTTATTCTAAGCAAACATTGCTTAAAAGTCAATAATTAAAAAAAATTATGACACAACTTGTTGTCATATTTTGAAAGTAACCCCTATATAGAGCTTTGCTACTACGTGCGCGCTCGATAAAAACGGGCTTATAATCAGCCGAACTTCCTAAAGTAGAATTCTTCTATAACGCATATTGGGCGACATTTCTTTTAACTAAAATATCGCCCATTAATTTTCTTACGAAATTAGAACTAATTTTATTTTTTGTATAATTGTGTTTACTGTCTTACTCTTTCCAATTTGTGTGTGAACTGGGTAATTGGAAGGACAGTTGATGAATCTAAACTCGGGACAACATTGAAAAAGTTAAGGATCACTAACCTTTATTTTCTCGATAATTTAGTATTTGTTGATGCAACGATGGAAATCTTTGTGCGTTCCAGGAATCATTTGTTCAAGAAGCAGAGCTCCCTGGACTCGAAGTCTCCTAGATTAAGATAAAATCCACGGTTTTGGTAACGTTTTAGATGTGGATATTGAACCAACTTTAGAACTTCAAGTGTGAGGTGAGTTGAACTTAGTGACAATTTTGTTTACCTGGGAAGCGCGATGGGTAAGGATGGCGGATTCAGATCAGAGAAAAACATACGTCTGGGAATAGCCTTCGCTGTGATGAATTCACTTGACCGTAATATTTGGAGGAGTCGCTATTTGTGCAGAAAAACTAAGACGAGACTTGTGTATGTCTGCCAGCTTTTCAGCTGCAGAAGACTTTTGTTACTTAAACTAGAGTGCATACATTATATGTGACCTATAATTGTTGTTTTCTTAGATTTATTGGTGTATTCTAAAAACTATTGCTGTACTTGAAGATAGATACAGATGTATTGTCATTGTTATGTCATTTTTTGAAAGAATATCATCTAACAATATATCTGATACATTAATATTCCATAACATCCAAAGTTGTACAACTTTCTCACAAAACTTATCTGAAGAAGTTCAAACATAAACAAGTTTAACTGCATGCAAGTATCTGCATGTAACTGCATAAATGGCGATCCTGTTCCCACTAAACTGGTACATAAATTGAGGCAAAACACCAAAAATAAACGAAACTCAAATAAAACTGGCAGCAAAGTACACGAAAAACAAAGCAAAAACAATGTTATCTGTCTGTTTCCATAAAATTGAGATTAACAAAATGTTAAACAAATACTTTTTGACAGAGGCAGTGAGTTTGGTTAATATTTTAGAGAAATATTCTTAAATATTTATTTATTTTTAATATTTTAAGGAAATACGCATAAATATTTATTTATTTTTACTATCTTAGAGAAATATTCTTAATATTTTTTTTCACATTCGAGGGAATTTATTTTATTAAATATCATCTTGTTATTAGATATTCACTTATTTATCAATATTTTTTTGTATTTATTTGATGAACTTAGGTCTGGCAATTCTTACCCCTAGATAACTTTCGAAATACAAGGCGAGGCACTGAAACATAGTATGGGGGGATAACATACAGGATGATAGGGTGAGAGACAAGTTGATGGGGTGATCTACAAGTTGATAGGGTGATAAACAAGTGGACAGGGTGAATTATAGGGTTATATTGTGAGATTTATAGGAAACATTACAGGGTTATATAATGAAATACAGATTGATAGGGTGAATTAGAGGGTTATATAGTGATATCAGCCTTGGACTTGCCTATATGCTAAATAAGTTATAGCTTAGGGTCACACAACAACGGGGGTCTCATTTCAAAAGTCGTTTTCTGAATAGAGTAAATTGTGGAATTGCATCCATTTTTGGTACTTTATTTTCAAAATATTTCACGCATTGATTGCACTATTGCACTATATTATTATGATTATGATTATGATTATGATTACTACTACTACTACTACTACTACTAATACTAGTACTTTTATTATCATTATTTTTATTAGCATTATTATTAGTATTTGTATTATTTTTGCACCATACTGTTCTAGGTTAGCGCATGGTTCAATCAAGCTGTTGCCATAACTAAAGCCTTTAAATACAACGCATTCCTTTACTAGATAAATTTGAGTGAATTTATGTTTTTATGTGATAAAAAGGCGAAGTGCGGTCGGTTGTGCAACCACTTCTGCAAATTGCGTTCACTATATTTCTTACGATTGTTAATATTTAACCAAAAAATGAATTGCGTTTGCTGTTCAATCTGTTTTAATCTGAACTTCATTGTTGTTGACACGCGTATATTTTGTATCCACGATAGATAACGATTGTATAAACGTTACCAAACAGTAAATGATGTCATATCTTATTTATTTGGAAAAAATGTTTATTATAATAATGTTTAAAGTAAACTTGAACCAATTAAAGTAAACTAAAATCTACCCTGATTGATTGATTATATAAATAAACGGGCCAATGCCCAGCGTTGCACCCAGAGGGTATTCAGCACTTTCAAATAACATTAGTTTAACTAAGTAACATAAAAAAGATTAAAAACATTGCCAATCAAAGCCTATAAAATAGTCCAGTGGACTTTAAAAACTCAACTAAAGCATGAATCGGAGTATCTTCATTCAAAATCCCCGCTAGAGGAAGCCCGACCAGGCCAAGACGTACTCTCTCACCAGAGTAGGCCACACAAGCGGTTAAAATATGCTGGACAGTCAGCACACAGTTGCAGGTCGGGCAGACGGGTGGAACATGAGCTGCTCCCGAGCAAAGGAGGAAATCATGGGTCAACCTCGTGTGCCCTATACGTAGTCTCGTGAGGACGGCATTAACACGTCTTGGGAGACGGTCATGCTACGCACGCAGATAAAAATATCTATTAATATATTAAAACCAACAATCAAGTCTGTATGAAATTAAATTTCAAGAGTATAGATGATATATAACCATTCAAGTCATTGTCTAACGCCGATCACAAAGACGACATCAGAAATGGTATGCCTATGTAGAGCTTCGCTAAGCACGCTCGTCAAAAAACGACAAACCCAAGCAACATAAGAAGATTATTTCATTACTAAAACATACCTGGCAAGAGATTTTCTTTCAACCCAGGTTTGTGGATAATATTTGGGGGTTTTCCAAATGATGGGATTGGCAGAGTACTCAAAGGTTTTTGTTGTTTGATAACATTTGAAGATTTCTTCACTTTTACCAATGAAACGTTCGATTTATCATTTTTGCTGACAACGAGTTTTTGTCTAGTGAGGAAAGACTTTGTCTGTGTAGCTGGTTTTGGAGACTTTTTTATTGGTTCTTTTCCTTTAGGTGAGAAATGTAAACTTCTTTTGCTCTTGACAGCAAGAGATGAATCTGAAAAGCAAAGACTAGTTTAAAAAATAATTTTAAGGAAGTTTCAAATTACTTTTTTAAAGTAACTAGTCATAGATGACCGGCAATCTTGCTAAGATCACAATAAATATTAAAACGTCAATAAAAAATTTAAAAATATCATATTTTGGAGAAAAAATGACGGATAGTGTTGTGAGGTGGTCATAATAGACAATTTTTCTTAATTAAATTCACTGGAGCTCTTCCAACAAAACAAAATGTAATGAAATAATGTCAGAAAGAGAACATCGAAATGATAAAACAATGTCATCTTTAGTTGAGCTCAATAGATTAAGATTTGGATTACCATAAATAAAAATAATGTTTTTAATGCTTGACAATCCTGTAACTTTTCTGGGACATCTTAAAGATTAGTTGCTACATTGATCATTTCGGATGAGTGAAATTTTAAAATGACGTGTATTATGATAGAAAATTTATATTATTTCAAGGGTGCTTAAGTATGTCCATTTATTTTGCAAAACAATAACAATGAAACCTTTTTGTACATACATGCAACAAATAAACCAATTAAATTTGTTAAAGATGAATTTGAAAACAAAACCTATGGGGAAAATGTTTCTTGAATATCAAAAACATTTGTTGCTCCAACAATTGAAAGCTCTTGCTTTTGAAGACCAAATAAATTAATCAATACCAATATGATAAGATTTTAGTTGAATCAATAAAAAAGTGTGCACCGACTTACTTGTGAAATTGAACGATGCTTTATTTACTGAAGTCACAGTAGGTTTGAATGTCGATGTACACAATCCATCCTTCTAGAAATAATAAAATTCAATTAACCATTTCTATAAAAAAAAAATATTAAAAAAGGCATTTATTATAAACAAGATTTACTTTCATGTAATGCAAATAAAAATAAGAAAACAAGCACGAGTAAATGCTATGTATTAAAGGCTTTGTTTGTACTCTAAAATAGTTTCTAAAATTGTGTAATTTTTTAATACAATTCTATATACTATTATATTAGCCATTTTTTTTCTTCAAAATAATTCTCTCCAAACCTTCAAAAAATGTAGCTAATCATGAATTTATTTTAAATTGGCCAGTGTAGTATGTTATGTTTTTATTTTCACTTAAACAAACTTTCTTGTAGAAAGTTATTTTGAAAAAATGGCAAAATAGGTAGAGTACACAAATCATTTACTGTCTCAACAACACCATCAAACAGAGGTCAGTTATTGAAGTTGGTTTTTCAAACACGCCTAAACAATATGTATGAAATTCATCCAATGGTTTTTGGTAAAAAATTAATATTTTTTGGTATATATGATCAAAATATTTACTTTGCTACGTATGTTTCCTGTGAATGAAGTGTGAGTACATTTTAATCAACCTAAATTCACAAGAGATTTTATGTAAAAATGAAAGAAAAGTTGTAACCGAGCAGAAGTTTCAAGAGCAACAAAATTATTATGAATCAAATATAAAAAAAAAATATTTATGAAATTGTATACGTCTGCTCAACCTGAGAAAGAAAAATCTTTTTAATTAAAATTCAAAACAAAACAATAATTTTCAGGTCATGAAATTATCCTCATAGAGCTGAAGTCCAATATTCATTATCTCCAAAGGAAGCATTTTTGGATTGCCTTTGGGATAGAGGGGCTTAGCAGATGATCGTCAAAGTTTAAAAATTATATTTATTCGTACATTAAGTTTGTTTCTTATCTCTGCTTTTAAATGGTTGTCACTACATTAAAATGGGTTTACTGTTATATGCAAGATGTTATTCAACTGTGTTTTGAAAAACGACCTTCGATTGTTTTTATTGGGACGGTGGATGATATGTGGACATTATCGAAATTTTGCTATTTAAAAAAAACACAAAAAAGTATTATACAGAAAAGTTTGTTTAGATAAAAATAAAGAATATAACATTATACCCTGGTGTCATTAAGGATTTTTCTTGTGAAATGAGTATTTATTTATTAAAATATATATTTTATAAGAAATTTGAAACCATGGTTCACCATAATTTTTATTCGAAGCTTTAGAGAAAAGTTTATTTAAAACAAATGAAAGAACTGGAAATTCTAAGGTAGAATGCCTGAATGGCTTTTTTGCCAAAGATTTATATTTTTTAAATAATAGGCATTTTAGGATTTTTTGGACTTAGCCATTTTATCATCAATTTCATGATTGACCAAATTTTTTTTAAGGTTTAAGGTAATTTTATTGGAAAAAATTAAAAGAAAAGTGGTAATATAATAATACAAAGAATTGTATTTAAAAAAATAACAAATTTTAGAAACTTTTTTACATACAAACACAGCTTTTATTGCGTAGCAATTATTCCTGCTTGTTTATATTATAAATGTTATTTGTGAAGAATAAAAAGTAAATTCTTTACACTTTATTGAGGGACTATTTATTTAATTTTTTATTAAATACTTAATTTAAATGCAATATTAAACATTTTGGTAAGTTGAACAAATATACAAAAAGTTTAGTTGACTTTTTAAAAAAGTTGATTTAAAAAATTATTCAACATATATTTCATTTATGTTAAATGATCATTGCTCTAAACTAAAAAATAAAAAAATATTTAGTCTACTTTTAACAAATAACTGACAACACTAACACTAGCTCTAACAACAATCAAGAGTAACTCCATATGTAAAAGAGTTATATAGGTAGTCGACAAATGAATTTTCAAAGACGCTTTATGGACCGAGAGTTGCCAGCTACTTCGACCAAAAAGATGCCAGATACTTTAATATAATTAGACTAACAATGTGATTTCAATGGGTTTTTTTCTTGGGACAAATTTTCCTATGTTAAATCATTTAATACTTATACTTTAAATATTTTTTATTTTATAAAACTTATATAATCACGCATAAACGATTGATTTATAATATTGAAGATATTTCATTACAAAATACTGTCTTTTTATTGATTTATAGACTTACAAAAACAGACGATTTCATTGTGTACGTGAAATATCTTGAAGACTGCTTCATACTACTAATATTAGAGCGTTGTCTTATTTGCAACACAAGAGATGAACCAATTGATAGAATATTTCTTCAACTCAAGATGGATAAAATTAAATGAAATAACACTCACTTTTATAGACTTTGTCAGATTTTTTCTGTCCACATAATCGCGGACATTCTCCATCCGATTGAAGGATTCCTGGTGGATTTTCGCGAAATTTGGAACCTGCTTGATTGCACTTTTATTATTTTTCATTTTATTTAAAAAATTCATAAATCTTGGAATTTGGGTTTCACCTGTTGAACAATTTAAATTAAGTTCAGTTTCATGTGGTTCCATCAATGAAATATATAAGCAGTGGCAAATCTTAATAGTAACAAAAAACTTATCTAGGCTATATTTCCGCCATTAAAATGTTAGAATGAAAAAGACATTTCTATAATTTACCTGGTTATATATATTTTAGCTATTTTTTTTGTAACAATTAGTGTAACAAGAGTATCCTGGAATGTTAAGCAAAAAAGCAGCAAGCACTATGTAAAGCTTTGTTATGCACTCGGCAAAAACTACGAACTTTTTTGAGGGAAATTTGTATGACCAAACATTTTATTATTGTTATAGCTCCATAAGAAAATTTTTCAAAAATAAATTACCCTTTAACAATGTTGGTTGGAGGGCCATAATTAATTTAGAATTTAAATTTTCTGTAAATTAACCATTCTTGGTTCATTTACTTAAAAATTAATTGACATCTGGATGATGGAGAGACAGAGGTTATATAAAGCTTTCGATTATGGCACACTTGAAGAAAAAAAAGTTAGCCTGCAGCATAGTGAACACATTTGCCCACAATTCAAAATTAACCATAAACAAGTACGAGGAAATTTGTAAACAAATTAAGGCTGTGGTTGAGTAAAAGTTATAAATATAAAAAAACATTTTTTTTCATACTTCTACTAAGTGGTAGCTCACCAAGATTTAAAAGCCTATTATTTCAATAAATATTCATTTAAAAAAAATTATTCTGGACAATATATAAAGCCATTTCTGTTGAATAAAAATATCTGTAAAACAAAAATTAAAAAAAAAGTTTTTCATATTTCTACTTTGAGGTTAAACCAAGATTTAAAAAGAAAATAATTTGTTTTCATAATTCTATTAAGTGGTAGCTAAACAAGATTTAAAAACGAAAATTAAAAATTTGTGAAAAAATAGGCCGCCTCTGCATATAGTTATACATACTTCTATAATTAAAAATATTAACAACAACACTTTTTGCCTCCATAGCTAATGTGCTGTACAATATTCTATAATAACAAAGAACTATAAATATCAACACAAAAACAATGTTTTAACCAAAGTAGGATGTGTTTTTAATCCATCATGATACAATATTAAAATAATGCTATGATTTTAAGTTTAAAAAAGTTGATTTAAAACAAAAACGTAAAGAAACCTCACCACACCGATGGATAACAAAATCAAAAGACGAACCTGCATTTGATCGACCAATGGTAAAGTCTGGAACAACATTATCTTTTGGAACAAAGACATCCAATTTGTTGGGTGTTAACAATTTTGATGATTTCTCAGTTTTTACTGGTTCCACATCGGGTGTTTTTTGTAATGCAATTCTCCCTTGTCTTCTTTTTGTTATTTTTGATGTTGTACGAGTAAGAAGAGGAGAATCTTTTTTAAAAGACTCATTAACCTGTAAGAAGAAACTTATATAAAATGGATTTTGATTTTAGATGTGCAGTGTAACACTATAAAGGGTTCAAGCAAACGAGATCTTCCCCAAGTGTGTTCAAATTTAAAAAAAATTTGTTTGTAGATTCCACAGAACATGACCATGATAGGAGAATAAGCAACAAAAATTCATTAATTTAAATACATTATTATAGAATTATAGAATATTATACAGCACATTAGCTACAATGGCAAAGAGCGCATATTTAAATACATGAAGCGTAACATTTTTTCAATCGATTTTAATTCTTATGGCAATAATAGGTTTATGATTAAGATATGGTTAAAAGATGCTAAAAGCAATAGGTTGAAGGATACTAAGAAGAGAACACCAGATGCACCTTTGAAACATGGTTGTTGCGGTCGGTGAATACATATGCAGCCACTACACATATGAATCTATTGCATACAATTGAAGCAGCGACTTAATTTATAGATTGCAACTATTGTTTAAAGGATGAAGAACGTAATCAAAAGATGTTGCTCAACATTAGACCAGGTGTTTACAATTAACTCCCTTCATCAACTACTTTAAGTAATTTTAGCCTTATATTAAGCCATTTAATAAAGATTTAATATTTCTGTAATTTAATGATCATAACAATTAAATTTCAAAATTATTTAGCTCTACATATCAGTATTTATATTTATATAACATTGAAGTTTACATTTTCAATTTGGTTCTTAATCAGCAGAAACAATAAACCTTGTAACAAATGATCACCTTTTCTGCTTCGATAATACTACTTGATCGTCTCGATCTTTTAAGAACATTCAAGTTTATCAGAAGCTTCGAAGCTCTCGTTTTCATCTGTGTAGAATCGGATTTCACAGGACAACTGTGTTCTTTCTCTTCTTTTTCGAAAGTTTCTCTTCTGTTCGCCATTTTTGCAGGAGGGTTTGAATCTTTATCAACACTGAATGTCGAACTTCTTTTTCTTTTTTTCTTAGTGTTTGGATCTAAACAAAATAAATTATTTCAATATCTGTGTTATTTACATAGATAATGTTCCACAATCAACAAATTCTTTGGTAAATATTCATGGGTAAAACATTTAATTTTCCATGCTTAACTATAATAACACAAGTAACGATTTCATGTAACACAAATTAAACAGAATTTACAAGTACAATTAAACTAGTCATCCATGAACAGGACGGTTCAAATGTCTCGTGATGATTCATTCAGTAAATTTTAAAACAAATTTATCTCTACAAATGTCAATCAAAAATGGTGTTACAAAGTGAGAAAACATAATTTTATGAAAAATTCACTTTATAGACTATTTATGTGTACTTCATTTCCAATCTATTGATGCATAAACAAAAACAAAATATGTAAAACAAATTTTTGTTACCTTCACCTCTTATATAAACAGTGAACTACTTTCGAAGGTAATTTTAGCTATAAAATGTCTTTTTTTAAAGAAATTATAGTATACAAAATTTTTTCATTTAAGCAAAGTTATTATTCAACTCATTATCTATAAACTTTGTTCAATAAAAAAAACTATGAAATCAAAAATAAAAACTTTAGCATTTACCTTCACCTAAATTATGATAGCTAGACGCCGACAGACTGACCCACGCATGTCTATTGTAGTAGGGTATTCGTAGGATGGATACCCTAATAATAATAGTATAGATGATATATAAGCATTCAAGTCATTGTCTAACACCGACGAGGATGACATCGGAATTGCTATGCCTATGTAGAGCTTTGTTATGCACGCTCGACAAAAACCAAAAATTGAAAAAAAAATTGTGAAAAATCTGCCTATGCATCCACCCCAACAATGAACAGCGACTTATCAGAGGCTTGACTTTGTCACAGCCTAAAAATAATAAATAGAAAATATTGAGCTAACAAACCTGATTCATTTTTCATTTGTTCCTGTATCAAATCTGCTGAGCACCCCTAAAATAAAATCACAAATTAAAATTATATTTTTACATCTTACAAAACTTCCAATTTTAAAAAGCAAAAATTATTGAGTTTAAGATTTAAATTAAAACTATACTCAGGTAACCTCTTAATTCGAGATAAGTCATTTCAAGAGACTTTTACTTCAAGAGATAAATTTCAGATAATACTTGCTTATTTAATGATTTTTATTTGCAATTCATGATTTTATGACATTTATGTTTAATTTTGTATACGACAGTTTGCACATTTAAATTAATTTTGTTATTGCAGCATAACACATTTGTGATAAGATTTCTATGTTTCTTTCAAAATACTATCTTTGATCGCACATGTGCAAGAGTGTCCCAGAAAAACATTGTTTTCTTCGAGATTATATAGAGATATCTATATTATGCAAATTAGGAGCATACTATAAATAGGTCTAATTATTTTTAATTTTGCATACATCTACATCTTGAAATAAATAAATTCTAGTAGATAACTAGTAATGCACGAATCAAATGGTTAAACTGTTGTTGTTGTTGTCGACCTCCCTCCGTCCTTGACATTGAGATCGGAGCCCTCACATTAGTGGGTCCAGCCCCCACCACAGCAGGTCGGACCATCGGGCTAGTAGCCCCGCCGCTCCCACCGGGTCCGTCCACACATGCGGGCATGCAAACAGGTGTGTGGTGTTGTGTGTATGTTGTTGGCACAATGGGCAATTGGATGATGGGTGTGAGTCAGGAGCTATTTTGTGTAAGTATTCAAGTAGATATGGGGATTTATTTGTTCGGAGTTGTGCCAGTGTTCTGCACATGGTTCAACTGTCTTGCGAACATTCATCCAGTAACTTAAAAAAATTCTATATCCACAAATGTCAATCAAAAATGATGTTACATAGTGAGAAAACATCATTTAATCAAAAATACACTTTAGAGACTATAAATGTATACTTAATTTCCAATCCATTGATGCATAAATAAAAACAAAATATGAAGAAAAAAAGTGTCCAAATCAGAAATATCAATCAACTAGTAATCCACGAACCGGACGGTTCAAATGTCCCGCGATGATTCATTCAGTAACTTTAAACAAAATTCATCTCC
>JARUHE010325994.1:0-11151 GCA_031471125.1 Archaeomysis grebnitzkii | reverse complement strand
GAACAATAGTATCCAGAATAATTTTTTTTTGTAAAATGAATATTTATTGAAATAATAGGTTTTTATTAAATCTTGGTTAGGAACCACTTGGATAATTCCAGGACAGATCACCCAATGCATAACACCCTCATCTCTTCGATTTTCCTAAAAAGGTTACTTTTGCTCCAAAAATTAAACTCCCAAATTTTTTTGAATTGTAACCAATGAATGATAATTGTTGGGTCAAGTGTTGACTTTTTCCTATTTATTTTATATATGTAAAATGATCGCAAATTAATCAGAAAAACATGAGGATTCCAAAAATATTTATGTTTTCGATGTAGACCTAAAAATGAAATAAAAAAATTGAACCAGTTTTAAATGTAGATACATAAACTTTTTATTCTTCCCCCATTAAATTTCTTCGTTATAAATTTCATTTATTGAATTTTAATTCAATAACATTTGATATTTTATTTTATTTATCTATTTAAGAATTATATTTTACTGAATAAAATTGATTAGTATTTTGCAATTATTTATAATCTTTTATAATTTAATAATTATCAATAAAGTATTCATATATTAATTAAATATGCTGTTATGATGCATTACAACACTGAATTAATTTAATTTCGTAGAATTTATCAAGTGTATTATTATTTTTTTCATCATATAAACACATAGTTTAGTTTGGTTAGTATTAAGCTATTTAAATTTACCTTAGCTGCTCCTTATCCTGTTTTATAAATATATTAGTAAAAATAAAGTAAAAACACAATTCAATATATATTTTAACTTTACAATATATATTGTTTATTTATCAAAAATGTTTGCAACACCATGTTTAATTATATAAATAAAAGCACCAGAATCATTTCGAGAATACATTTCGTAGCTAATGAGTATTAACCAAACCAGCCAATTAAAATCAATTTAACATACATATTTTAATCTATATTTGCAATAATAGTTGCCCTGATAAAAATAGATAATTGTTTTCTTATATGAACAATTTAAAATCCAATAATTACCTAATATTTGAAAGATATAGAGAAAAAATCAAATAAAACAACAAAAAATGTGTTTGAAAAGGCTTTGTTTTTTTTTTGCAATAAAAACCCATTTGTATTTTTTGAGTTGCAACTCTAGTGATAGCCAAAAAACAGAATAACTTAATTTTCATCAGAAAGATTTACAGAAACTTTTGTTGAACAAAAGTTGTTAATTATGACCGTCCAACCTATACGTCATAAATTTAATAATGATCAAACACAAGGTTCCGGTCATCTATGGCAAGTTTTTTAGGGTATCCATCCCACAGATACCCTATTATAACCAACATGCATAGGTTAGTCCATCACCTATGTCTCGCATTTATAATTTAGGTGAATGCAAATGATAAAATGTTTGATTAAAAGTTTTATACAATGATCTATATAATAATCTTGCTTAACCCATTATAGCCTAGTGTTGCATATATGGAATGCATGTTTTTTTCTGTTTATGCCACTGTCAAAATGTTTTAAAGGAAAATAAACTTTTATTAATGTTCTTTGTTATTTGTTCAACATTATTTTTAATTAAAAACGTTAAATTTAAAAAAAATTGATTCCGGCGTAAAGGGTTAAATATTACATTTTCTCGCTCAACTTGGAACAAATAAGTCCCCACCTTTACTAGAGTACCTTCACCTCTCACCAAACTGCAAATAATATTTATGTATACTTTGTACAAGTCTACTTCACAAAAGAGAGTCGGTTATCTGTGAATAGTTCGATTAATCTGTCAATTAGGTTTTTCACTTCTACTGAAACCGTTTATCAACTGTAATATTATTTTCAGATATTGCAGAGATGATGCTTATGTTCCTTTATGGCTATATCAGCCAAATCCTGGTGATTTAGGTGGCAAATGTAGCTACTGTAAAGGTCCTCTTATACTTGAAGCACAAGTCATGCCACAACTGGTAAACTTTCTTCGGGTCTGCCCTCTTGGTGATGTGGCCCTCGAGTTTGGCACAATAATGTTGTACACTTGTGCCAGTTCTTGTTGGGTGGACACAGATACCACAAGGCAAGAAGTTGCTGTTGTTCAGTGTGAAGTTATATAAATATAACAATGAATTTGTTGACATTATTTATTCTAAAAATTTGTTGAGTATTCTATTCAAAAAATTATAAAGTTTGCTAAAACTATTTTACTGTTAGTTGCTGTTTTCTTTCTGAATACTGGTAAGAGTATTCGTAGAGTAAAACTTATTATTGATGTCCATGTAAGTCTTGCTCTACATGTTTTTGTCTGTTTGGCATTCTGCACCTTTTAAAATATGTTGGTTACAAAGATTTATATTGGTTAAATAAAACCTTGAATCTAGTTAAACTTTTTTGTTTAGATTGATTAAATTCATGAATGGATTGTCCACACTTTAAGCAAATAAATAATTACATCAATGATTATAGATATGTCTATGCTTTATTTTTGTTGGTAAAAACAAAGTACTTTTTTTAGCATCATCAATGTTAAAATGATTCCAACAACTTATTTCAAGAATTTTTCTGTCTATTGTATTCTAGTTAACCAATAATATTTATTATATTAAAGCTACATGGAGATGTCTTGTATTGAAAGCTGTTAATTTTCCAACTCTTTTTTCAAGCTATTATTTTAGTTTTTAATCTATACTAAAATAATTTCCCAATTTTATTTATTTTGTACAAGTTTTAAAAGCTTTATTCTAGTCTTATTTTAAATGTATAATCTATTTAAATGTTTCTCATTACATTTAAATTGCTTTTGCAAATGTTCAATAGTTGGAGGAGTTAAGTAATTTTGCTTGCAATAGTTTTTGTATTTATAGGTTAAAAGATATACATGTATTTAATCAAGTTTACAGTATATACATTTATGTTAGCTCTATAGTAGAATGTTTTCATATATCATGGAAACTTTGTATTGTTAACAGACCCATCTTTACACAAATTACCCACTCGTACTGTGATGAATTCACTTGACCATAATATTTGAAGGTGTCTATATTTTTGTTCTCATTCTTTCGGTCTCACTGTATGGCAGTCAGATTTGGCCAATTGAGGCCATTGAAGGGTGTCGTATGAACTCTTTTTGTACAAGGGCACTGCACAGCATTATTGGTATTGTTTGAATGAATTAATTCCCAAAAATATAGTGCTCCGTGAAGCTAGATGGACCAAGGTACCTGCATGATTCAACAGTGCAAACTAAAATTATTTGGGCATGCAAGTGGGTTCACAGAAAGGGTCCAGTGAAGAGGGTATATATATTTATATTTAAATTTATGTTTATATATATATGTATATATATATATACACCAGTGTGGAAAGTATGTCCATTTTTCCATACTTTTTTAAGGGTCAAAAATATCTTGGACTATCCTGGCAATGAAATCTACCCCAATAAAAAATATATTTACTTTTATCGCAAATATTTTGCGATGCCGTTAGATAAAAGCTCTATATAGGTTTTATTTTTCCGTCGGCATTGTCTGAACCTGAAAATTAATTTGTGTTAAACAACTTTATCTTAAGAGTTACAGAAAACTTTTATAAATAAAAGTGGTTTGTCTTAACTTTTCAGATAATTTTGTCAAATAGTTTTTTTTTCAAAAGTTAACATTTACAGAGTTATTAGCAAAACCTCCCCATTTTTTAACTCTCAAAATTTTTGAGCAAAAGTTTGAAGTTTTTTTGTTTTAAGATTTACAAAAAAAATTATTGAAGAAAAGTTGTTTATTATGACCATCCAATCAAAATTGCCAGGAGTCATTTTTTTTATGTAAAAAACTCGCCTTTAAAAAGTTATAGCCAAAAACATAGTTTAAAGTTTTTTATTTGGCGAGTTACAGAAATTTTTTTGAACAAATTTTGCTTGTTCTGACCATTTGACAAATATTGTCGAGAATAATTTTTGTTGAAAAAATGATACTTATGAGCTATAGCCGAAAAACAGAATTTGTAGAAATAGCTTAATTTTTTCACCAAAGTCTTTTACTTATTTGAAGTGTTACAGAAAATTTTATTGAAGAAAAGTTGTTTACAATGACACCCTTGCCAACACCATCTGAAATGGGTTTTTTTTTTATAAAAAACTAACATTTAACAGAGTTATAGCCAAAAAAAACTCATTTTTAACTCTAAATATTTTTCAATAAAAATTTTAGGTTTTTTGTTTGGAGAGTTACAAAATTTTTTATTGAAGAACAGTTGTTTTTATGACCATTCAATCAAATTTGTCACGAGTAATTGTTTTTCAAAAACTTATTTTTAAAAGTTATAGCCAAAACCATAATTTTTAAACTCTGAAAATTTTTGAGCAAAAGTTTAAAGTTTTTTTTGAAGTTACAATTTTTTCATACAATAAATATTTTTTGAATTATAGCTAAAAAATAGAATGTTTGTCTACTTCACGCGAGATTGCCAGTCATCTATGGCTAGTTTTTTAGAAAATCTATCGCAAGTTGAGCTTAATTTAGATCTGCAAAACAGACCAAAAATGTATAAAATGATTACTTTTTTTTATTGAAATTATTTTTGTTTTTAAAATTGCGATCCGGCAAAGGAGGCATTTTTCATAAATTAAAGGCTGGCGATGAAAACGATCGAGACTTGATTTAATAATCTTGGCAAAAGCTTGGACGTATTTTTCATTTTGGTATATACAGTATATATACATATAATAATATACACATACATTATATATGGTCCAGAATCAGACTATCCTATTATTGGAATGAATATAAATGTGAATAATTTATAAAGTTGTCTTTATGCCATTTTCAGTCTGTAATAATTCAAAACCAAAATAAAATGAGCAAAAACCAAAATAAATCAAATTAAATTACAATTAAACAAATAAATAAAATTAAATAATTAAATAAAGACAATTAAATAATTGAACAATTAAAAAATTAAATAAGTAAATAATAAATTACAATTAAATTAAATTGTATTTTTAATGATGAAATAACTTCTTAATTTGAGCTTTTAATATTGAAAATACTCTCCTGCAATGAATTAAAATTATATACCAAAATATTTAGGATAATTATTATGGCAAAGATGATAAGTTAATTTTTATTTCATTAACCCCAACAAATGATGAAATATTTGAATGATTGTAAAATAGTTTATGACCTCCATGGATAACAGTTAATAATTTATTTACATTTTATCTAAAAATGTTTGGATAATTATTTTATTTTTTCAATAATTATAACTTTAATTGTGTGTGATAGATATGTCTTCATTGAGGAAGATTTTATAATAGAATGTTTTATTGCTTTATTTAATCAGTAAATCGATTTTCATTCTATTACAAAATATAATAAAATTTAACTACATCAATCCTGTCTAGTAGTAGGCTTATATTCCTTTAGATCTAAAATCTAATTAAAGTTTCCAAGTTAAATCTATTACAATCAATATATTATATTGGATAAGTAAAGTTATTTTATTTTGAATATCAATTTTTATTTTAAGTTATGCTGTGAACAAAATTTTAATTAACGCAAACTAAAAGGAGATATATTTATTTTTTATTGAGTATTTCCATTTTGTTTCACTGAAAATGTAATATTACGACATATTATTTTCCTCTATGGATTTTTCAATTTTTTTTAATATAAGTTTTTTACAAACTTCCATATCATTATTTTGAATTATTAGTACAATCTATTTGAAATAAAACTATTGTTGAAATTCAATATTTTTCTATAAAAAATCTAAATTTTTATGAACTGTTAAATGCATAATATAAATAAGCTTTAATAATAATAATATTTATGTACGATAAATTATTTAGGCAGTATTTCAATAGATATTTTGTGCTTGTAATGGATAGTTGTTTGTGGTGTTTAGATATTTAAAATAGTGTACATGTTTTATGTTTTACTCAAGATATTTTAATTTTTAAAAATAAAATTTATTTAGGTGTCACAACAAAATATTTACAAAGGAATATTTCTTGAAACTATTATTAACAATGTTTTTAATACTGTTCAAATAAATGTTGGAGTTAAAATGAATAGAAAATGGTTACATATGTGTTAAAACTTCATTTGTTTCGGCTAATCCCAGTTGTGTTCTACACTCGCATAAAACCTGACAAAACTCAAACATGTCTTACATTGCTACTGGAAAGGAAAATATCAACATCTTATCTATGGAAAAAGTAAGAAATCAGATATAAACTCACCTCAGCATGAAATGGATTCAGTTCCTTGCCATAACCATATACTAAAACCACTCGTGTGACTTTCTAAACAATGCACCTTCCCCACTCGAACTGAAAAAAGTACCTCGGCTAAATACTATTATATTTTTATTGGGTGTGTCATAAGGTGAAAGCTCTCCATTACATTTACATTTTATTATTATTTATTACATTTTTATTGATTGGGTGTGCCATAAGGTGAAAGCTCTCTATAGTATTAAACATTGTTCATTTCTTCATTTGTTACAGAAATTTTTTTTATAAGGGTTGTTTGTTTTAACCGTCCAGCTAAACTTGTTGAAAATAGTTTTTTCCAAAATTAATGTTTATGGAGTTATAACCTAACCTAACCTAACCTATTGCCATAAGAAGTTCAATGTATACTTTTCATAAACATACATATACCTAACTAGATTTGCATGCTACGAGGTGAAACCACCCACACTACCAACTACATGCATAGATCAACAATAGCACAAGCGAGGTAAGCTCTGTTATTTGGATGTGGTTTGCCTAACTTGTGCTATTGTCGATCCATATATGTTCTACAGATCAACTCTTTTATTGTCCTAATGTTTCCTAGCCGAGGCAACTCTATTCAAGCATCTCTTTGTTGGACATCTGGAGGCACCTGATTAGAGTTGATGAATATCTTGGCTCCATGAGGTTCCTCTCAAGAATAAAATATGATAAATACCCATAAAAGTTATATTAATTTCCCAGAGAGGAAGTGCTGGCCTGTCCCAAGTATAATATGCTGAGACGAATATGTAACCTCTCAAATACCTTACAGTCAGTTCTTGGGGATGACGCCCCCACAGAAAATGTGCTGAAATTTGTTGAACATCTGAGATTGGAACTCTGACTTCTGAGTTATGTTTAGATGAATTAGAAAGCTGAAAAGCATACTAATCATAGATAAATAAAAATTTGCCAGAACACAGTGCTGTATAATACCTATAATAATAATAAGAAATTACCTAATATATATATAATCAATCAATCACTCCCCAAAAAAGAAACTGGGATTGACCAGTAAGTAGCTTCAGAACTTTAGAAATTTGCATTCCAAGTTGTGCCATATTTTTCGTTCAACTTAACCAAAAATATTTTGCAGGAGGACTGTAATTTATCTGATGAGTAAAATAACTTGACAAATGATTTTTTAAGAAGGGGGCTGACAAACATGATTTTTTCTTACTTAAGAGAAATACAATATATTGATATATATATATATATTTTATTAACATTAAAAACTAGTCCTCTTATGTATGAAAATCTGCATTCTTAAACTATCTCCTATATATTCAAATATAAACACAATATAATTTATTATTAATTTTTATAATATAAGTATAGATATAGTTAAGGAAAAAAATACTCAAGTTTATGATCTCGGAGCTCTCGTATGAAACTCGTACCAAGTGGCCATCTAACAAGAACTCGCATGCAGTTCCCATTTAATTGATATATTTAATGCATATGCAATTCTTTTTTCCTAGCATCACTATTGATTAGGGCTGCATAGAACTAATTTATATAATCGTAAAATCCCACATTTTGTTTCAGAAACCATGTTTGTAAAATTCTAATTCAGTTGAAAACTGTATAAATTTAATGAAAACATAAGTAATCATTTTAATTTTTTAATTTTAATCTTTAATTTAAAAAAAAAATTAAATGACCAAGTGTTTGAATTGGTCCTTCATAATTGCATTCTTCGAACATTAGCACAGCAGGTTGTTGTTTTTTGTATTTTGCACCATCTTGCAAAACATCTGTTCAATTTATGTGAATTGTTTGTTCATGAAAACTTATTCATAATCGACGTTATTAGAACAAGCTGCATGTGAACAGATCTTGATAATACTTCACTTTATGAATAAAAATATTGAAGAAATAAATTGTCAAATTCGTTAATAATTATACTTTTCAATAGAACCAATATATGGTTTTAGCTGTAAGATAAATTTCATTTGCTTAAGTCAAGTTGTGTTCAGTACATTAAGAAAGATCAAGATTAATTGATTATGTAAAAATTTAAATAATTTATATGAAAGTGAAAGTAATATATATGAAAATTGTGTGAAATAGAAATCAATTTCTCAGAGAAATTAATTGGAAATAAAAAAAGTTGAAAACGTAAATAAATTAATATTTAGTTTAATTCTATCCTTTTTGTTGTCAAATTGAACTATATCCCCGTCGGTTCTTTTAAGGCTTTTGCTGCATGAGTAGCATGTAGTCACGAATGTAAAAACACTAGATACTGACTACTTAATAATAAGTTCCAAACAAGATGGGAACAAAGAACACAAAAAGAAAGGAGTGGCTGAGGCTGAGAAAATCTTGTATCCAACAACGGACATTCAGCTGAAATGATGATTAACAAAAAAATCAAAATTAAGTGTGTGCAATTTAAATGATTTATTCAAATGTATAGTTATGCTTGATAATAATTTCCAAATCACAAATACGAAGTGCATAAATACTTCGTAAGTGTGGGCTGTGATTGGATAAACTTTCTTTGATTGGTATCTTGTGCATTAGGGTGCGTCGTTTTTACACTTTTTTTCGAAATTGGATATGCTTTAGTGCGGGAAACTTGTGCACCACCCAAAAAATGAGCCATGCAAAATATTAGTCTGATTGGTTCAGGTCTTGATGTGTCGCCAAGGCTTTTAAATTTCGAAAATTAGCAAAAAAAAATATTTTAGATTTTTAAAACATGCTTTAGGTCTAGATAGAGCAAGAAGAGAGTTGAAAACATTAAATATGCATTATTAGAATATCTTGGGGTGCCGCCGATCGCTTGAATAATCCATAAAAAAGGCTTCATAATCAAAATTTATGAACATTATCAATAATTATGAAATGTTTGAAAAATCATGTCCAATTATTTAGAATCTTGAGAAACATCAATATATTGTATGCATAAAACATTTATATAAAATTTACTACATAAGATAATTATTCAAGCAATAACAATAAAAACAATAATATTAATTAGTTATGGAAGTATTTTGATTATTCACTAACACTGCTCTCTGCTTATGTTGATCTTACAACATAACCCAGGTTCCACCACGAAACGGAGGCTGTATGTCCGACCCCACTCTTACTCAGTCCATCCATCCAACCATATTTTAAATATTTATAAAAAAGCGTAATAATATAATATAAGAGAACCAATTAAAAAGAGTTGTACCGAAGCCAAAGCTTAGGCTTCGGCGGATATTGCAGGCTTTTAATATAGCCTTAACATTTATACTACTTGATGGTTCTTTTTTGAGGACAGAAATAAAAGGGTATACACCTCCGATTTATAAATACAAGTCAATGAAGAAAGAAGGTAACTTATTTTTATTAATACAATTAAATATATATATATTGCATATATATAAAATGATAATTGCTTTAAAAAATGTTGAGGTTACTTCTGAAAAATAATAAATTGATAAACGTCATAACAACGCAATAATTTCGATAAACTTGAGTTTTAGAAAAAAAAATATTTAAGAATCATAATTCCTACCTGTCATTGCATTGCATGATAATTACTCAAAAAAATTGTAGTACAATTTTGAAAAACACAAGTTGGTAAACTCCTAACATTAACAAAAACATTTCTAACAATCAAGAGTAACCCATCGAACCGAACATTCTATCTCTGCTAAAAACATTATTATATATAAAAAATCTGAAAAATAAAAATTTTACTAAATTTTTCTTTGGACAAAAAATGTTTTTTTTTTAGGAAAATACCATTATACCAAAAATTCACCTTCGAGACTATTCATGTATACTTTATTTCCAATCCATTGACGCATAAATAAAAAACTGAGCAATTTTTTTTATCTCTACAATCAAACTATATTAAAAAATGCTCAAATTCATAAAAAAAAATATAATAAACACTAAGAATTTTGTATTGAGTAAAATTTTTAGAACTATTGATACCTAAGTTTTAGTTCTTCTTCTTTATTCAATATGTAAGCTGTGTTGAAGAAGTGAGAACAAGTTTTAGTTAAACATGTTTCTCATTACAATAGAACATTAGAAAAAAATTATCTCAAAATATGTTTGCTAAACACAACTTCTTAACATGAAGATAAAGCTAAACAATTTTATAAAAATAACAATAAATCGATAAATTTTGTTGTAATTAAACTGGTTATTTAATAAGTATAATTAAGTATAGCTTATTATGATGACATATCAATATAAACTAGAAATAATTAGCTGGTAGCCAGAAACTATGTTTTATTGCAAAAGTTTGTCACATGAAAATAAGACTAAGTACAAAATGGTCTTAAGAATAACAATAAATCAATAAAAAATGTTCTAATTAAACTGGTTATTTAATAAAAAATCTCCATAATTAAGTATATTATGATCAAATATACTTTTGTTTCTGATGAAAACTACCCTGTATACTACTAACTTCATTATTTTAATACTAATAATCATTTCATTATTTGAATACTAATAATAACTTCATTATTTGAATACTAATAATAACTTCATTGTTTTAATACCAATACTAATAATAAATTTATTGTATTAATAACAATACTAATAATAACTTTATTATTTTAATACCAATAATAATAATTTCATTATTTGAATACTAATAATAACTTCATTATTTTAATACCAATACTAATAATAACTTCATTGTTTTAATACCAATACTAATAATAACTTCATTATTTTAATACCAATACTAATAATAACTTCATTATTTTTTGTGTTGGGGGGGTAAATTCAATCGTTTTTTTCTTTTGGTTAACCTTTTATTTTTATAAAAAATAAGGCTAATTTTTGACATCACAGTTGCATCATATTAAAGCAGTGGTTTTCAAACTATTCAATATGACGGCACACTAAAAAGCAACTAATATTTTGGCGGCACAACTGCCA
>JARUHE010325983.1:0-11152 GCA_031471125.1 Archaeomysis grebnitzkii | reverse complement strand
CCGCTAAATTCTGTGATTTACGGATGAGTAGGTTAAGTTAGGTTAGGATTTGTGAGTTTCTATAATGTTCACCATTTAAATAGTTGGGTTTCATATTCATTTCTTCGAAATTCAATGCTTTTTTGACAAATTTAGCGGATTTTATTTTTCAAAAATTGTTCATAATTTGAGTTTGTGCCTACAAATACAAGGTATAGCATTGTATTTTATGACATTTCGGTATGTTTTTCAGCTATTTTTAGGTGTTTCATAAGAGGTAGTCTTTCCAAAATTTTACCAAAGTTAACATTGAACAACTAAAAACCTCCCTAAATTGAAAGTACTTTCTTGTGAAAGTTGCTAGATCTGATTAAGTGATCTAAAGTAAAGTTTAGCCAAAATGGCAGTATTTAAGTAAATTTTTATAATTATCGTGACCCACCAAACAACCTAACCTGACTTTGCTCCTTAAATGGTTTTAGGTGGCCAAAAACACCTATTATAACGAATAAACCAATTAAAATCACCCATGCATTTTTGAATGCATTGGATTGTGACATTTATACAGTTTCACCTCTTGTTTTGTATTTTGACAACATCTAAGGAAAAAGGTAAGATATGTAAAATATTTTATGTAAATTTCAAATCCTTGGTCCATTTTTGGCTGGATAAAGGAACATTATAGACCCTTTCCTAACATAACATAACCTAACTGCTCCTCAAATGGCTTCTATTTCAGTGTGTAATTATACTAAAATTTTGTGAAACCTGACGAATTTACATTTTCCAATTATTTAAAAAATTACCTTAAACAACTAATCACAACCTATGCTATTTAAAAACTTAATATATTTAAATTATAGTACAAGGAAGTGATGGATCACCTTCACTTAGTCACTAAAGAGCTAGAGCAATTCTTCTTCTGTTTGAAAAAAGAAGTCCTAAATTCAATTATTTAATTAAATTTATTTATTTTTGAAGAGAAATGGTCAGATGGAAATCTGCCTGGAGAACATTTATGGAAGGTGAATTTTCGGAGAACGGGAAAAAAAGGTCCCCGTGTGATGCACTGGGTGAGGGTCAATAATGTTCCTTTTTTTAGCCAAAAATGGACAGTTGAAATAGCAATCAATGTGGTGTACTTTTCAAATTTTGTATGGTAATTTTTAGTTGCCATTTTTTAAAATACAAAACAAGAGGTAAAACTGTATAAATGCTTGGATTGTTATTGGATTAATATCAATTATCAGTACTTTAGTAACTTAACATACCTTTTTTTGGCATTCGTGTTGTCGCATGGGATTGAAGTGTTATTTCATTCACAATTTTATATAATCGAGAACATGCACTCTGAGGCGCGATAGAGCGTGCTCATAAATAATAAAAAAATTAATAAACTGTAGAGAAAGTTTTATAAAAACAAAAAAATGAAATGGAGACGAACATCCACAGTGACTGATCTGATTAAGGTAACAACTCTGTAGAGTAAAAATTTAAAGTCAATTGGTTTTCCTCGATTTAATTAATTTCAATGTTTTACTAATAGGCTATCCTTTTGCTTCTCCATAAACCAGTATTTAAGCAAATTTTAATATTATCATGACCTACTAAACAAAACCTAACCCATTTATTTTGGGTAAATCATCGTTTTTGCCAAGTAGTAAGTTTGCTGAAGCTAGGCTAAAAAATATTTTTCTACTTTGAAGAGGACATTTGGTTTTGATCATTTTTAAGTTTTTATTGCAGAAAAAGGCCACTTTCTACTAATTTTTAGGTTAAAGAGGATGAAAAAAAATCTTTAAGGATAAAAACCCTGGTTTTTAGTGCCACGTAGGCCATTATCCAAAAATCATCAATGCAACATAAATTATTACCAAGTTATTTGTTTTTTACCCTTGAAAAAAAATATTCTACAAAATTATTGCGGGAGCAGGCCCGCAGGGAGCTGATTTTCAACATAAATTAGTCAATTGGCAAAATCTTCCTGACTTAAAGATGTGTTGGCTAAATCATATTTTAAATCTCTTAATCAATTCTAACAACATTTAAAATGAAAATGCTATCAGTTTAGGGAGTATTTAGTTCTCCCCGGCAAAACTTTATTTGTGATTTATATTATATTATATAGGTTAGGTGAGCTAAGGTACTATTTCACAAAATAAGTGAAATATTAATGTTTTTCATGTTTAGTACTTTCAGTACTTTTTTAAAGGGTTCTCAACTAGGTTTTTGCCCATTTTTTTTCATTGTTAAAACATGGAAATAACCAATATATTTCTTTTGAAAATGGATATAAAAAGATTGATTTTATAGAAATCAATAGGAAATTATCCAAAGATAAATATTCATGTTGAGTGAAAAACTTTCTTGGTGAAACCATACAACCACTAAGCAACTGTACAATTACGGCATATTATGGAATTCACGACTCGGCAGCATGTAATGGAGTGCAGTTATAATTTCACAATTTATAAAATGAAGTATTTATAGAGAAATAAAACTATAGAAACTCACCTAACCGTACCTAACTCAACTCCTTAAAAAAAATTAATGGCAGACTTACATTTTCAATTGGCGGTATATACCGTGTTATAACTAATTTAATATTGTATTTTATCAATAATTTTTTTTATAAATGAACATATTTCTCTGTATTGAAATTTGTGAAACAGATTTCTAATAAAAAATTGCAAAAAAACAACTAAATTAGGTAGTGGTTGTATAGGTTGACAACTTTCTGTTGCTAAAGATGTTTTGTCAATTGATGAATTTCTGCTGAAAATTCGCACCTTTAGTGGAAGTCTATGACGTCATAATTTTCAAAATGTTCCAAACTTTTTGCAAACTGTTTTGATGAGAAACATGGCTTCAGGCTTACAAAAAATGATAACATCAACTATTTCAAAATGAATATTTAAAATATTATAAATAACATCTATTAATTACAGCCCAATACCTTAGACTACTACATTGTCCCAGAGGACTATTAGCTTTTCTCATTCCAATATTTTTTGTTAAAAATTTGGCTAAGCTGCATAAATATATTCTAACTTACTTCTAAAAAGCTTACTTATGTTTTGATTAAAAATTTCCTAAAAATAAATTACAAGATCACAATCACACAACTTTGTTTTTTTTTGTTATGTTCGTTTACAAATTTGTTCAAATGGTGGAGCTGAAAAACATGGGCGACAATATACTCTAAAAGTGTAATAAATTTCTTGTTTTGTATAAATATAGGACTATAAAACAAAGGATTTGTGTTATTTTCAATAATAGTTTCATTTATATATTTAATTTTTTTTAGGTGAAGTAGAAAAACTGCAGCAACATTTGTCTTTGTTACGGGATCAGTATTTTTTGTTGCAAGAGAAGTTCACAAATTTAGAACAAAATCATGCCATTGCCACGGCCTCGTTGTCGGACAACGGCAACGACGATTCTTATGTATCACGGTTGTTACGTTTTGTTGCCTCGCTTTATAATAAGGTTTGTGAATTTTTTTTGTGTGACTTATACTCAACATTTCACAACTATATAGAAAGTGTTTGGAAATTGAACTCCATTTATTTTTTATAAATTATGAATATACAGTTTATATTATGTGAATAATTTTGAACTTCTTAAAAAACATCCATTACAAGTGAAAATAAATTAAGCTGAATTGGTACACATTAGAAGCTGTCTCTTTAGAAACCTTGAGTTTTTTCTAGAAAAAGTCAAATATTGAAAAAAATATCAATTATTTTAATAAATATAAAAGTTATATATTGAAACATCACATTCAGTAATAATATTTCTGTATTGTTCAAGTGAGCAATACTGTGAATTTTTTGTCAAAAATTGTAGTGTAAAAATGTAGAAAAACATCCAGCCCACTATTCCTACCAATCCGTCTTCACTTATAAAGGTTGGCTAATAATTAGCATACTCCTTGAAATGAATTATGATTTTAATTTGAAATTAAAAACTTATTTCATTGCAGGAAAAATATAGTGATTTGACAGTTCAACTAAAAAGCAAAGAAATTAAGGCTCACAGATTTGTACTTGCAGCACGAAGTGATCATTGGAATGTTGCATCACTTGCCGATGCTGATAAATTAGGTTTGTTTTGAAATAAATCTTCATTATTCTTTGTTTTTTATTTGATTTTATTGTAAATTAATATTCTGAATACTTGTTGAAAAATATTTCACTTTTCACATTAAGATGAGAATATTTAATGAAAATATTTTTTTTGTTTTTTAGTAATTTTAATATTTACTGGTTTATTTTAAGTTTTGTAAAATTGTATAATTATAATGAAAAGTTAATTCTAAGCAATTCATTTTAAATATTTTTGTTGTAAATTAAATATTTATGTTTAAATAGCCATTTTAAGGCACTTTTGTTCTTAATATAATTTAAAAATTATGTAAAATAAAATTCATATTTATTGGTTTTGTTATATCAATACCTTTTATATGTAGCCAATAAATAGTAGCAAGATGTATGAACTGCCCAGTTCATATATTACTAGCTTAACTGTTTACTTAGTTCAGATAATTCAGCATTAATGCATTTTTTTTAAAATTCAGATTGGCAAAATAAAACATCGGAAGTTGGAGAATCACTATTGCTTTGGATATATACGGACCAAATAGATTTGTCAAAAAGTGACGAGTTTGTCCTGGAGTTGATGAAAGAGGCGGCGTTGTTTAAACTGTCATCATTGGTCAATAGGTAAACTTTCGTCCATAATAAATGAATCAACATTAGCAAAAGTGATGCAATCCATATTGAAATAGCATAGACCTTACCTCACTTCTGGTATTGTTGGGCCATATAACAAGTAAATAATAATTTTGATTCTGAAATGACTAAAAAATTCTTTTTAAAATGTTTGTTAATTGAATTTTTTATTTATTTTGTACAGATGTGAGAAAGTTTTGATGGGCACCGTTACAGTAAGAAATTGTGTGAAATTGTATACAACAGCTGATGAAATTTCTGCAACAGTCTTAAGAGATCATTGCTCGATGCTAATATCCACCCATTGGGTAAGTTAATCTGTAGGTTTATTAACCTTTTAAGTCATGATGGATTGCTCCTTTAGAGATTAAATGGTGTATACCATTGAAAGTATACCTTATTGGTTTGAAACAGGAGCTACCTCATGTCTCAAAGGGTTAATAACTTGCTTATAATTCCAGACTTAATTTTCAATATCAATTGACAAAAATGTTTCAATGAAGTGTTTGTGAAAAAAAACCTTGATCCTGAACTATTTTTTCTTATTGGTCAAATTTGAGTTTTAATTCATATTCCTTTTTTGTTTCATCCAAAACTATTCTGACTTCTCTTAAAAATTATTTGAATCTACAGCATTTGAATGAAATCCTTTTCCATATATTTCAATTTAAAGTTTGTGATTTAGCTTCCATTATATTATTGCAATGTAGTAATTCAGTGAAATTGAATATTTTTAGAACGATTTTACTTCGGAGGACTTCTCTCATATGAGCGCTCCTTTGTTGTATTCAATGTTTAAGACCAAGACACGATACCCACTACATTCAGCTGTACGGTTACAGCGAGAAGATGTCGTCTTCCTGTATCTCATTGAATATGATTCAAAGGTTGGTGGAATTTTCTGTTTATATGGGGAAATTAATGGTATTTTCTGTTTATCTGGAGTAATTAAATTAAGAACTTATTATTCCACAATGTTTATTTTATGTTAAATTTTGTGATAGTGCATGTGCTAAAATTTATGTATTCAACTATTAGTCATTACATACAGTACATGTAATTGATTTCCATATTAATCAGTTTATGTTCAGTGTTGATGCATGAATATGGTTTCATTCATAAACAAACTCTTGTATTGTAACTGATTATCAACTATTCACCATTGTAATATCCGAGTCTAACACTACTGGCTATCAAGTGACAAACATCGGTATGAGCGAACTATGTGCCTTTTTTATCCTTGACTAATGTAAAAATTCCATCTTGTATAATTAATAATAGTACAGTAATCATTGTGTTTAACAGTTTGACAACTCTAGCATGACCATTTTCTTGAGATTTCCCAGATGTGATATTTATAAATGGTAGCCATCCTATTATATTTTATTAGTACCTTTAATCTGTCATCTATTTCTTCGGCTTTTACTAAGATTATTTGCTTGCTCTGGTTGATGGATGCCGTATTATATCCAATTTTTTTGGTTAAATTTCATTGAAGCATATAGATCCTTGATAGTGATACATTTAAAAGTTATTGAAAAATAGGCAGCTCTTTTGAATTAAGATTGCCTTCTAAGTGATGTAGACTACCCCCTGTTACTGATGTAGACCATCCCTACCTCTTTTTAGGGAGTACATGGCAATAAATAAAATAGTTTGCAATATGTAAGCAGGCTATCTTTAAAGTTTAAATTATATTTTTCTCAAATTTTTTTTACTAATTAAATTTTTTCTTTGAATATGACAATTATCTTTTTAGTTACTTCTGTAAGCATGAACATCATTGAATGAATTTGAAACGTTGTGAGGTGAGATGTTGAATTTCATAAATATTGAAAAGTATAAAATCAATAATTTACTAATATATATTATTTTAATATACATGAAAGTCAAGTTAGGTTGAGAGATATAATTGTTTCCATTCTTTTCATTTATTATCGAGCATGACCTTAGGTGAAAGAATATATAGGTTTAATTTTTCCGTTGTTGTTGTCGTCTGCATCCAGAAAAGCTTTAATTGAACAATTACCAACGACATGATCATCTAATCAATACTTTCAGGAGTATTTTTTTCAAAAACCTACCATTGAGAAGTTTTAGTCACAACAGTATATTTTAACTCTAAAAATGTTTGAGCAAAAATTTAAAGATTTTTGTTTAAACTGTTACAAAAAATTATATGATGAAATGATGTCTATTATGAACATCCAATTGAAACTGTCAGAAGTATTTTTTTCAAAAACTTCCCCTTTAGAAGTTATATCCAGAAACAGAATGAAGAGTTACAGACAATTTTGTTGAAAAAAGTTGTTTGTTATCAGTATTTGACAAAGATTGTCATTATTATTTTTTTAAAATAACATTTATGGAGTTATAGCCAAAAAAACATAATTTGTAGAGATGGCCTAGGTTTTCAGCAAAAATTTAAAGTTTTTACTTAATGAGTTACAGAAATTTTTTCTGAACAAAAGTTGTTTATTATGAAATCCAACCAATATTACCAAGAATATTTTTTTCATAAATTCAATATTGATCGAATTATAGCCAAAAACAGAATGTTTGTTTACTTCACGTGAGATTGCCTGTCATCTATGGCTAGTTGATTAACATTCTGATGTGTGGACATACAATTCTGTTGATAATTTTTTTATGTAGTTACTGAATGGTTGCAAAACATTTGAACAGTTTGGTTTGTGGCTTGCTAGTTTTCATCTATCTTTCTCTAACAATGGGTATTTTTTTAATTTAAAACTAAAATTTGAACAAAAAAAATAATTACTTCAAGTTGAATATAAAATATTTTGACCTCAGTATAATAGGATGACTTTTCAATTCAATACTGTTATGGTGTAAATTATATAATTTTGTATGTTGAATTATAATCCTGATAGATAAAGTACTTTAGATAATGTTGATGCCATTGGCTGCTTTCCTATGGATTTGACCCGAATCTCTTCTTCATTTACTTTTATATATTTTCTTACAATCTTCTTCTTTTCTCCATTTCATTGTTTATGTCAGCAGATTTTAATGAATGACAATGAAAAAGTGTGAATGAACATATCAAACAACGAATGAAAGCAAATATAAAAATGTAATCTCTTCTCAACATATAGTGAATAGTTTGTGCTACATAAATGATTTTATTTATTATAAATTATTATTAGAAGGTAAATGTTGGATTAGATTTACCATATGGATATGATACAAGGCTACAAGTACTTTTTACTATTACAATATTTTGTAAAGTATTGCCAAAATGATTTTTAGTTCTATGAAATTTGAAAAGACAATCATACAAATGTAGAAAACAATTTTATTATGTATATTATCACAGATAATTTTTAAAACCTTAGGCTTTTTTATATAATTATTTAACAATTTAAAAAGTTGTGTCTTAAATATAATAAAAAACAGTTTGGAAAATAGTGAAGCTTGTATTTCATCAATGTTATTTCTTATGGGAATGTTGTAACCAAAAAAAAAAGGGGATTTCTGTATGTATAGGATATTACTCATAAAACATTGTTTAATGGCTCTTTATCACTTTTCAAACCAACCAAACATATCGGCATTTTTACAAGGCAAATTAAATTATTTTATGCATTCAAAATTTTTGAATATTGCAAAGTAGGAACTTATTTTAATTTTGAAAGTTTTTTGTAAAACAACAACTTTCATTTTCATAAAGTATTCTTCTATAATCTATGGTGAATCTTGTCTTTGAAATAAATAATCAGTGATGAGAAAAATGTTTGATATATGCATAGAATGTGTTTTTATGTGTATGTTATTGTGGTTAATAAATATTCATATGAATAGTAAATAATAAATCTTAAACATACAGAGGCCTAGAATAAAGGTAAATATATTGACCAAATCAGCAGAAGGTCAATGAATGTTAAATCTAACAATTGGTAATCCTCCTATAGTTAATTTAACAGATTTTTTTCTTTGTCGTTGATTTGAAGGAGGAGTTTGTAGCATATAACAAAGGATTGTTCTTTGATATTGATTTGATTTAGTAATTGACTCTTTTGCATAGAAGCACAAGTTTGCTGCACATAACAAAGAATTATTTCAAGGGTATTTAGATATATTTTAGTCTTTAAGGAATGCAAAAAAATGGTTAATGATAGCGATCATTCCACACATTCTTAGCTCCAACACTGATGTGATTTTTGCCTTGTTGTGTTGGTTTGATATTGAGACTTTATTTCTTTTAATCACTTTTATCTATATTTTGATAATTATTTTAATTTTCTGATAGCTTATACTAAAAAATAGATAAAAGTCTGTTTGACTTCAACATTAGTCCAAAGAATTGGCCTTTGTTAATGAATGAGTACAACACTGCTGGAAACTGAATATTATAAAGAATTTTCTGTAGCCAACTGTATGTATCCTGTAGCTCGCACAAATTGTATTCTGATGTTTTCCTGAATAGTTATTGTGTTTTGCCATTAAAAAATTGCAAAGTTTAGCTTTTAGTTTTTCTTAGATCTAATGTATGCATGTAATAAAACAAGACCTAACCATAACAATTTACAATGTGTTTTTTCAAATGTTCAAAGCAAATAAAAATAAAAATAAAGATAAAAATATGTTGTAACAATTTAAATCATTTTGATTATACAAAACATTGCCACTGACAAGGTTATGTATGTTGATTGATAGCCTAATTTTGGCACAGTTGATCACGAATTCAATTGGAAATAAATTGTTGTTAATAATAACAGAATAAAATTTAAATTACCCCGAACATTTTTTTGACCAGAATTACATAGATCGTTCGCACAATAACAATATTCCGCCGTTGTAGGACTGTATGAACTAACATGTCTGATGCAACCTTCCTGTGCAAGTTCTGCCTCTTCGTATCGAGACTCGTCGGTTGTGTTTGGTGTGCATCCGTCCATTGTGTGTACTTGGATCTCCTCTGAAATTAATAGAGCTGGTGAAGGCTTTCTAGGTTATGAACATTTTTTATGAAGTGAAAACTATTCAGGAATAAAATAGAATATTAATAGATTTATTTTTAACTTGGAACATAGTTTTTCATGATAAAAATAATGTCCAATAATAAATCATTAAAATACCCTTTTTCAATGTAAGGTAATAACTAGACAATGGGAGGGGGTTAGAACACTAATCCAAACAATAATGTATAGTTAATGCAAATCAAAATGGAGAAAATCAGAGTTAATAAGAAAATATGATTTAAGCATACACAAAGATTCAATCTACATCCCTCCCTTGACTGTTCCATACATGGTGCATTGTTTTTCATAGACTGCATTTCCTAAGCGGTTGATAATTTAATTTTTGTCAAACATTTTAATTTTATATCATCATAATTCGTCTTGCTATAAAAATATAAATGTGAGATTCTCATTCAATAATTATATAGATATAGATCAACAATAGCATAAGTGAGGTAACCCACATTCAAATAACATGAAGCTTGCCTCACTTGTACATATAGAGGTGAAATCTCTATCTAGATGTTGTCTTTCTATCAATGCTTTCAGAAGTTCATAAGTGTTAATATTGCTTTATTTGAAGAGTTAAGAGATTTTTAGTTAGCAAAAAATGTTTGCTATAATCCTCTAATCAGTGATATAATTAATACATTTTTTTTTAAATTTTATTTATGATGTTATTGCAAAAAATCTGATTTTCTTAAGCAAGTTTTTTTTGACATGAGATTGGCAGTTATCAGTGACCATTTATTATTACATTAAATTGTTTCATTTGTATATTTACTATTTATTTATTATTACATTAAACTGTTTCATTTGTATATTTTTTGTATATTTACTATTTATTTATTATTACATTAAATTGTTTCATTTGTATATTTTTTGTATATTTACCTGTCTTCAATGCTAATGTGATCACTTGATATATACAAAGACTAGCTCCTGGACAGTCTCTTATGTAATTATCTGAATTGTCAAATTCTATGCAGGGATAAATATACCGATCATATTTTTTCATTCTATGACTGTTGTGGACACATTCGTAGCATTTGATGGAATAACCTGAAATGTTTTAAATCATTAATTATAATCAAGGTCATATGTATTGTTAATTATTAATTATTAATTATAATCAAGGTTATATGTATTGTTAATTATTAATTACTAATTATTAATTATAATCAAGGTCATATGTATTGTTAATTATTAATTATTATTGTCGAGCGAGTGAAACGAAGTTAAGACATAGGTGTTACTATTCCGTCGTCGTCGTCTGCTTCTGCGTCGTCCGGACATTCAACAAAAGGTTCCAAGTTTTTATTTTCTTAATAACTTTTTTGTTTTTTAGTACTTTTGCATCAAATTTTCAGAACTGAACAATCAATATGCTTACAATATAATTCAATAGAATTATATTTATATAATTTTCACTTTTTTTTTTCTTTTTAGGTTAAAATG
>JARUHE010325972.1:0-11152 GCA_031471125.1 Archaeomysis grebnitzkii | reverse complement strand
AATATTTCGACGGTATCTTATGTCATCTTCAGTTAGAAGAAAAAATAATATATATATTAATAAATATGTATTATATATGCAATGAGCTTTAAAGCTAAAACTTTAAAATTACAAATATAGTATATTAAAAATTCAATGTAAATTTAGTGGGGTAGAATATAAGTACAAAATTATAAAAATAAAATGATATTATAATATATATATACAGATATGAAAGAAGGTAAAATTAATAAGGCAACAACAAGCAGCCTAAACAAACTAATATGGATTAAATAAGTTTATTTACATATTAAAATTACCATAGATTAAATTCATGTTTTATGTTATATTAAAGTAAAAACCGCTAAATATTAATCATAATGTTGAACCAACTTACATGCGTTGATCATTGAGATATTTATAAGCCAACAGGTAATTAATTGCTAACCTTCCAAATATATTCATTTATTTTTGTAATTTCATAATTGTATTTCACATTATATCTGTATATAGTGTTTAATCATAGTTTTATAATTTTAGTTTTATATATCATTGAATTTTAGTTTTTTCATCCATAATTTTACTTGAATTAATTTATCTCAAATTCGTACTCACTAGTAAACATATAGCTTAACAGATTCATAAAACTTAAATTTAAATTTTTGTAAATATATACTTTAATAGATTCACATTTTCATAAGATTATTTTAAACTTCATATATTTTGTTTAACTTCTTACCTACATTCATATCTGTATGTATAATTATAATATCATTTCAATTTTATAATTTTGTATTCATATTTTACCCCGCTAAATTTACATCGTGTTCTTAAACTGCTATATTTTAATGTTAGTTTTAATTTTATAGTTTATTTCTTATAAAATACATATTTAATAATATATTTTTGTTTTACTTCTAGCTGAAGATGACCGAAGATACTGTCGAAATATTCAACCAATAAAGATTTAATATATCGACCTGGCTGTTTTATTTATACTACGTATATTTACAAGTCCTGGAGAAACATCAATTCACCAATCTATATATATATATTTACGAGTATATAAGTATATGTATATATATATATCTTAAATTTCTTCAGCTAGTTCAAACTTTATTATTAACATTTAGTTCAGTAAACAACAGGATAGATAAAGACAACATAGGCTCAATGCATTTCGAGGGTCCACCTCTCGTCAGGAATTAATTAATCTTTACAAACGTTGTCTATTTTATAAAATTTACATATTAATCATACATACAATTTAGATATTTTTATTCATGTTTCATCTGTATCAAATTAATTTCAGGTTTTGATGTTTATTTATTTTTAATTTCCATACTTATATGTTCTCATGTCTACCGGTTTTCTTTTTGAAATGTCTTTTTACCAATGACAAATAACGACTCAGTAGAATAACCATTGTATGACATCTTTGGGTACAAACAGTGGCAGCTTTTCCTTCAAGAAGGTTTCGACAGTCTTTGCCCCATGATCAGGCGCAGAATCCTGAACAAACCTGACTCGGTTCGGATCGTATTTCTTTTCAATCCAGGGTAACACGACTGACTCCAGAATCTTCATGTACTCAGCAGATTTTTAAACCTGCTTCAGTGAAGTGAGGAGGTAAGATTTTACCATCACTTGCAACACCTGCAAACACGATGACGGATGCTAGATTTTTACTCTGCATAACAGGAGGAACTTCTGATGGATTCAAAGCAATTATTCTCGAGTTTCTTCGGCTTGCGACCTCAACCACCACAAATTTCTTCTCGTCAACGAACAAGCGAACGTTCCCACCTCGATTATTCACGTGGTTCAATAACAACGGGCATCTTTCTTTCCTAATGGCTTGTGAATTGGTTGTTAGTATGTGCCAGCGTCTTCTAGAATAGGATTTCATATTGAGGTCGAGACTGACGGTTTTTGAGATCGTCATCTTGCTAACATTCCTACTCTTTGCCAATGCAGCCATTGACTTGAAGGATCAACATTGAGAAGCATTTCAAGCCTGCGAGAAAGCAAGGAGTACGTTTAAGATCACTTTGAGACTTTCGTGCAATGCCTTCTCCAGCTTTCAGTCGTACTACAGTTCGAAAAACAGTACTTCTTGCATATCCAGCAGCTTTATTTATAGCTGATGCACTGCTTCCAGCGCGATATGTTCTGCAATAACGGTTCTCCGTTTTTTTTCTAAGTAATTTTCCAATGTCAATCAATTAGACACAAATTAATATTTACCGTATGTTTTTTCTAGTTAACACGTTTGAATAAAATAGAAAATTAATATTTAAAATAGTCTCAATATACCGTTTACACCCTGTATATACATACGTAATTCACACATGAATAATGTATGGACAATTACCATAAAACAAATATTTCATTTCTGATTTTGAAACAAAAGAACTTAAAATGAACACTCTTATTTACTTTTTGGAATAATTCGTCTAGTAAATCATTTTTGTTTGCCTTTTACTTATCCGTTCCAATAAGCCTTAATTTGTCTGGTAAAGTAGCAAGTCATGTTGAAAATTCAATAAAAAATATTTATAGGTTTTTGATTTTGTTTATACACATTAATATATTTTTAAAGTTTTTATTACTATAATAATTGAAAAAAAAAACAGTGAAAAACGATCTTAAATATTTTCTAATAATTTAAAGTTCAGTTTTTTGGACGTTTTTCGTGTTCTTATATTTATTTCTTTTGACCGAACGAACCCAAATTTTGAAGAAGAAAATTCGTCCTCTTTTGTTTTTTGTTTTCGAATTTATTTTAAAAATTGGACAAGAACAAACGAACTTTAAATTTTTTAATCACATATATTTTGCTTTAAGTTTCTTGAAGTGTTTCTCATTTCTATTCTACATGTTCTTATAATCTATTGTAAGTTTAAGTTTTTATTAAATTAATAAACATTATTAATAGATATTTATTAACAGAGCTATGTAAAAACTATCAACACTGATCTTTTGTATTTTATGAGAAGCTATGATGACACTTTTATAATATCTAAACATCTATAATTACAATTTATATAGTGTTTATTATATAGCTATGATCTTTATTATACTTCTATATAATTGTTATGTTACAATCATTATAGTAATGTTAATATAAATCATATATACTAGGTTATAAAAAACTGTAGTTAACAAGTAAAACGTAAACAATGAATACAGCATAGCATGCTACTGAGGTTGAAAATTATTTTCTTTCTAACTAGATACAACAGACCTAAAAAATTACGTGATTGTTTTTTCGTCAAATGTTTTCCTTGATATTGCTTGCAATCTCCCATTTTGTTTCTCTAAATAAAACACATTTCTACGAACACTCACTTCATATCACTGAAACCACATACGTTTATATGCATTAAGTAAAATTAGGGAATTTAAGACATGTAAAAGGGTTGTTTTCAATATAAACTTTAATGTATTTTATTCCTTACAACAAGTATTTGCCAAACAATGGTTGGGTTAAAGGCAAAGAAGCAAATTTTCACAGATACTGTCTGTGTAACATTTTTTATCAGAACTTCATTTCCCAAAGGTGACATCAATTTGCTTGCATGAAGAATCGTGTAGGGCAGCTTAGATAAAGATACAGTCTTTTAATAATACTATTGAACTTGGTAACTCTTATCTTTGTTATCATTATTTTGTATAATTGTAACTTTTATCATTGTTATCATTATTTGTTATTGTAACTGTTATATTATTATCATTAGAGTCTTTTTACTATTATCTTTATTATTGTAACTGTTATACTAATAACATTAGTGTATTGATACTATTTTGTTGTTATTGTTATTGTTACTATTATTTGTGCTATTACAAGTATTATTATTATTGTTGTTATCATTGTTATGAGTATTAGTATTGTTTTTATTATTGTTATTGTTATTATTGTTACCTTCATTAATGGTATTACTTTTTTTTATTATTATTACTACTGCAACCATCATTATTATAGGTGTATTATCGTCATAGTTATGATTCATGTGCCAAGTTTATGGAAGGGGAGTTGTGCGGGGTCGTGCGTAGGTTATTTGTTTTTGTTATTTAATCGTTATAGATCTAAAACCAACAATGTTATCAACTCATGATTAATGTTTCCTACAAATATGTAATTAACTTTACAATGTTTATTAACAAATGAGAAATTCTAAGACTTTGATCTTTGTTTTGTTTTAGCATACCATCAATTATTTAATTTTTATTCAACATTTATAATTATGCCATAAACAGTATTTTATTTGAATGTGCATTTATATTTTCTATTTAAATTTTTTATAACTGTAATGCATTATACAATTATTAATTGTTCATTTATTCAGTCGTTTCAAGTTTTTTCGTCCTTTGATTGAAATATAACAATGTAGACAATAATAGCAAAAAAAAACAATATTAGTTATAATAACATCCAGCAACAACAACAATAACAAAAATAATAATAATAATAATGATGATGATAGAAATAAAAATAATATATAATGATAAGGGTGAAAACTTTATTTTTGTAATCATTTAAAAGTGTTTTGACGATCTTAAGATTTTCCTCCAAAAATTACAATAATAATTTATTTAATTTTCCATAACATGTTTCCATAGCATAGTGTGGTGGCAACAGCATATCCACTCCACTATATATATATAAAAGTAAAATAAGGTAAATAAACATTTATTTCAAGCACTAATCATGTTCTTCGATAAAAATTAAAAACTTTCATACGATCATTTCCTATTTACCAATGTGTTGACAGATGCTCGCAACAAAGGCCCTTAGAATCAATCCACTTTTGATACACACTCATCGACACAAACTTAAATGTTTCTTCTGCACCAATAGTTTTTTTTGTAATTTATTGCATAAATATTCATTTGACTTATGATCTTTCTACAATCCATTCGTCCATGAAAGGTAGAATTCAGGACATAAAATAAGGATCGCTTACAATACTAATTTCAATGCATTACAGTCCTTATGATAAACATTTTACTATGTTCTAATGTATTAAGATACTATTTCCTTTTCAAGTTTTTATTTGTTTGCTTAAAATAAAAAACAGGGTGCGTAAAAATTTATAATATGTTTGTATTATCTATTTACAGATGTAATATGTATGCAACGCAATAAAAGATTATATTAAAATACAATTCATGCAAAACATATTAACATGAGATTAAATTATAGCGCTGTTTTGTAAAGTTAATTTTAAAGAAAATGTTATTCAATAGATAAACAAACCTGTATCTATGCACACTCTGTAGTATACTTGAAATACTCATTATAGTATTATTTGCACTTTCATTGTATTTATTCCTTAGCAAATAAATACAAATTTGTTGTAAATTATTTATCCTATTTATTCATAACTCTCATGCTCTATCTATCTTTCTATTTACCAGCTCCCCTCTCTCTCTCTCTCTTCTTTTTGTTTCTCTTTTATTTTCTCTCTCTCTCTCTCTCTCTCTCTCTCTCTCTCTCTCTCTCTCTCTCTCTCTCTCTCTCTCTCTCTCTCTCTCTCTCGCTCTCTCTTTCTCTCTATCTCTCTCTCTCTCTCTCTTTTTCTCTCTCTTTTACCCAGTGGGCAACCAAAGTCGTTTTAACCATTGTTTGAGAATTGAACTGAGGTTTGTTAAACAAGAAACCCAATATAAACGGTGTTAAAACGTTGCATTTTGCAAAACCGTTGTCATTGGAATTATTATTGCAGTCAACGTTGTATATACATCTGATAACGTTGTTTAAACGTTATAGAAACTATTTACTCTAACAAACTTCAATACAACGTTGTATGAACATTTATAAAACAACGTTGTTTCAACTTTAACGTTTGTTGATCTATGATTACATAAACTACGTTAATGAAACAGGTTTGTTGTGGAATAGTTATAAACAGAAGTTTCATAGTTGGTTGAAATAACATTGTTTTAAAAACTAACGTTCATATAACGTTGTATTGAAGTTGGTTAGAGTAAAATGTGAACGGAAAGTTGCTATAATATTTAAGCAACGTTATCAGATGTTCATACAACGTTGGCTTCAATGCTAATTCAAATCACAAAGGTTTTGCAAAATACAACGTTTTATAAATGTTAGAGGATTTTAAAACAACGTTATAATAGCGTTGTGACAACCCGTTGGTTATAAGTATTTTACATCTCTCTTAAATTTTTCTATCCTCTATGCCACTAAAATTCCTCTTATTGATGTCATATTTGCACCGAACATCCCAGCTCACAATTATAACCCGAGTCAAAAGGTTGGATTAACCGTAATTAGGACGAAACTTGAGCGACATAATACCACTGACTACTTTTTATGTCTGAAACAGTCAAAATTGACTAACCTTTTTTAACAGTGTGCACTTTTTTATTAATTTAATCAGCCTTCTTGTGTTTCAATCAAATCATATTACATTGTCATCATCTTATTATTCCATTACACTTATTGTTACTATAATGTTTATTATTTTTGTTCTATCACATTTATTGTTACTACTGAACTGTTATCATCTTCTTTATTTTATTACATGTGTTGTTACCACACACGACTATTTCCGTTTGTATTCTATTGAATTTGTGGCATTGCATGAACCCCTTCTGTACTATGACATAATGATCTTTATGTCACTATGCCATGAGCTCATTTGACTTTCAACAGTACTGTTCAAGCTTATAGCAATGTGTGTGTCTTCTACTTGTATTTCCAGTATTTTAAATATTTGTTTCGTAATTCATTGTAATATAACATAATATTGTATTATAATTCTCAAGGATTATATAATATCATTACACGACAAGCGTAGTTGATTAGCCGCTTATATAGTTAAATGTCTGATAGCGAATGTGATTTTTCTCTTGGCTATTGTGTTAGTTGTGAATTATTTTTCAACTTCGTACAGTAAAACTTCTGAGTTATGAAGCATTGGCTATTTTATAACTCATGGGGATTAGATATCTCATAAAGACAGAATACTTGGACAGTTTTTTAAGATTTGAATTTTAGAAAATGCGTGTCATGTTTATGGATAACTAAAACATTTTTATTCTGCCCGTTGTTAGGACAAATTTTGGTTAATAAAAAAACTTTAAGCAAATACTATATATCAACCAGCTGTAAGTAAATACTATATATAAATCAAATGAAAGAAATATAAATTCAAATAAAACAATTAATATAACTTTCATGGTGTTATGTATAAAATTCACATATGTAAAGTGTTGCCAGAGTTGCATATATGTACCCTACTTTAACGTTTTCTTTGTTTATTAAGTTTTATTAAAACTATAAAAAAAAATCGATGGCGATACAAGTGTTATATCTAATATTTTCACAAACTTTATTTGCTCTACCACTTAAAAATTTCTAAAGAAAAAGTTTAATATTTTTCATAATTCATGTATTTCATAGCTAAAATATGCCATTAATCGGGATTTCCATAAGTCAGGATTTCATAACTCAAAAGTTTTATAGTATTCAAATTTTGTCACGGCATCAGTTCATAAATATAGTGATGATGAATTAGATCATATGTAATTAAAGTGATTTATAATTTATAATAATTTTTAGACAGTACTTTAAGATCTAAAATTCTAGAAAGATAACCTTTATGCCAAAATCGTAGCAAATAAGGTTTAAGATCAAAATGAAATGTATAAGTATGCTCATAACAGTATTCGTCAAAACATGTTGTATATTAAGAAACAACTTTTAACTGGAGACTTTGTAAGAACTGCTAAGAATGAAGAAGGATAAGAACTGAGAAAAATGTTAAACAAAAAGGAGGCTAAAATGTAATTTTTACCTGGCCATATGTTATGTTCAGCAAAAAAGAGCTGAATGACCATTTAAATATTTTATCAGTAAGGTTCCCATGATTTGAGCAAACCATAGTTGGAATCACCAGAGATGGAGAGAAAATAGAAGTGGACACTGAGTGAATAATCTTACAATGTCAAGCTAGAATTAGTAGAGTAAGTTAGATCTAAGAAATGTGTTGACAAAATACAATTAAGGAATTATTGTATATGTCCATGATGTAGAAGAGAGTGAATTTGCACGCGCTTCAAGTTCATCAACGTCTTGAAGGAAACTACATGATTTAACTGTTTATTGTAGGTTGTGTGGTTGTTAAAACGTGTTATATACATGCATGAAATCTTCCATTCAATATTGGAGGGTAATTGTCACGTACGGTACCATACATGTGTAACATAAGCATTATAAAATGACATTAATTAACAACTATATTATAAAGGAGTTTTATTCAACTCCTTGATAACATCAAAATCAACTTCCGAAAAACAAACCACATTGAGCTTCTGGTTCAATATGTCCGCAATCGGTAAAAATGACAAGAAAGAAATCTCGTTTTGTAACATAGCAGCATTAATGTAGGAATTAATGACGTGGTTGTTAGATTATGCAACGAAACTAAATCCTAGAATCACACCAAAAGTTAAATAAACTTGGAGAATAAATACGTAATTAAAGCTGGATTGTGCATTTGTGTTCTCCTAAACTAACTAATGTCATTCAAAGTAATTAGGTTCGCTAATTACTTAATTTCGACTTTCTAATTAAAGACTTCGCTAGATTTACTCGACTATAATTTCCAGTTCAAGTCAGTAATGACGTCACAATTTAGATTATAGGACCCACTTTTCACGTTTTCGATTAATGTAAATAATTGCTTAATTAGGGTGGACTGTTATTTTTTTTATTACTCCAATTCATGTTATTTTTTTATTACTCCAATTCATGTTATTTTTTGATTACTCCAATTCATGTTATTCTATGTATAATTAATCAGTCGTTGACAATTATTTAAAATTTCTACAAACACGAAAAGTATAAAAATATTGATTTCATTTTTAGCTTATTTAAGTTGTTTGGACAATTTATTTGTAAAGTTAAATTTCTTAAAAATCGATTTTTTAAAGTTAGACAATTGGAACTAATTTTCAAAACTGTAGTTGAATATATATACAATTAACGTTTCAAAGGTAATACTTGTAAAAGATTATATGTTTTTGAATCAATAAAATATATCTGCATTTAACTATATAATATGTTTTCACAAAAAACAGGTGTAGAAATGTTTTTTATATCTAAAAAATATTGAGTAAAAAATGAATTGTTAATCAAAACCAATTTGTATGGAAAATTGCAGATGTGATTTATTGTTTTTTTTTTATAAAGTAGAATATTTTGTTGACTGATAATGTTTAGCAAATATTATATATCAATAAATTTATTAAAGTATATATATTAATTTACACTTGTAATAATAATAATAACAATAGTAATTGTATTGTCAAAAAATAATAACTTTACAATGTTTACTTATCCAAGACACAATCATAATGCTTACATTATATTGATCGACAATAGCACAAGTGAGGTAAGCTCCTTATTATTTTAATGTGGGTTAGCCCACTTGGGATATTGTCGTTCCAATTATATGTCCACCTACATTGATAAGCCCATCAAAGGTTTAACCTATTGTGCAAATATAAAATCAATAATTACATATATATTTATAATAAAATTGGTAAATATTGGTAAAATGTTATCTTTTTAGCAAGCTTTGTATACAATAATTGCATATTTGCAAACTACGGTTAAGCCCTAGAGCAATTTACCAAAATGTTTTAATCTTTCGGAGTTTAGTTTCCCAAAAAAATATTTTTAATATAAAAGTTAAAAACTTATTCTTGATTAAAATTCCTCGCAGACAGTTTTGGTGTTAGGAAAATGTTGGGAATTTTTTTATTTGTTTATGAAAGTTGTTTTCATTCTCAAATGTTTTTGTTTTTGTTTTTTTATTGGTATGAATTTACTTTTATTAAATGTCACCATTTCATTTGCAAATTGTTTTTGTTTAAATTATTTATTTTTTGGAAAATGGTATTTAAACTGAGACTTTTATTGAATAAGCGATTTCATTATAATTTGAAAAGTTTTGTTATTATTGTTGTTACCATTATATATTAATAATTATTATTCAACCTAATCGTTTGTTTTGAAATGGTGTGCTGTCCTACAATACACTGAAAACATTGGACTAACTTTGTATGTCTATAATATCCTGACAGCAAAATCAATATGTGCCAAACCTGGCCCAGATCTCTCTATCAATTTGGCACAGTTCCGGTCGCCAGATTCGGCCTGGCCTATATTTGCATCTGGGCCATACCAGGTTGCTGGTCTTCAGACGTACTGTTCCCAGAATATTACCATAGCTTGGACATTGGCGACCATATTAGCCAGTTTTTGAGCCATACTCATATGACAGTTGAGCCATATTGAAACCAGTTTCGATCCATATCCTAGCCAGCTTGCAAAGAGTGTTGGGAATACTTTGTGATAGTTTGTAGCAACATTCCAAAAACTGTATACAATTTCTTAGCCAGTTTCAATCGACATTAAATTAGTTAGATAGTGCAATGTTAGTTTTTATTTAAGCCATGTTAGCCATGCTTGGGAATAGATATTCTTACTTAGGGATCATCCATGATGGTTTAATGCTCGTGTATCACGCCACAATTCACGCTCAGTTATTGTTGTTATGTACGTCAACAATGGTTGGAGATAAAAAAGGGTTTGTTGGATTGCTCCAAAATCATATTGGTCTTGATCAAAAACTAATTAAAATTCCATTGCATAATTCATCAAGAAGCATTATGTGCAAAATCACTGAATTTTAAAGACATCATGGCAGTGGTTGTGAAAACTCTGAATTGTATAATGTCAAGAGGACTAAATCACGGACAGTTTCAAGAATTCCTAAAATAAATTGATACAGAGTATGGCTATCTTGTATATTTTTCAAATGCTCGATGGCTTAGCCGCCGAAAAATACTGGAACGGGTGTATGAATTGAGAGAAGAAATTTCTATATTTCTAGATACCAAAGATCAGGATAATTCTTACGTTTTGGATACACAATGGGTCAGTAAATTAGAATTTTTAGTAGATATAACAAAACACATGAATGTTTTAAATCTTGAGCTTCAAGGGAAAAACAAAGTTGTCTCCGAAATGTTTTACCAAATTACCGTTTTTGAGAAAACATTTAAACTGTGGGAATCACAACTTGAAAAAGGAAACTACTCTCATTTCCCAACTCTCAAAAATCACAAGGGCGATATA
>JARUHE010325961.1:0-11153 GCA_031471125.1 Archaeomysis grebnitzkii | reverse complement strand
GTCCAGGGTTCGCTCTTCAAACCACATGAACAATGAAGTCTTATCCAACTGTACCATCCCCAGCAGGTTAAAAATTTCCTTCACATTAATGCCCGCAAAGTAAAAAAATATTAGTTCAGTATGTTTACTATTTTAATTTTTTTAAGTATATTTTAATTAATTATGTATATTTAAATATTTATGTTAATTTAGTTAAGCTTGTTTCAGATATATTTCATTTATTTTCAATTTGTTTTATATTTATTTTACATTTATTTAAATTGAATTTATTAATTTATATTTATGTAAGATTATTTTACATTTATTTAAATTTATCTTATAATTATTCAACTTTATTTTGTATTCATTTTATATTTAGCCTTCAATAAAGTTTGTTTTATACTTTTAGAGTTTATATAACTTTATTTATTTATTTAAATATATTTAAAAACAATTATTTTCATATATTTAATTTTTTTTTCTCTTCGTCAGTTCTGGCACATTCGCGCCGCCCTTCAAGCACAGCGGCTTCCACGCCAGCGTCTTCTTCACCGACGACGGAATAGAACCTCCGACACAACATGTCACCGTACCCGTCATGAAGCCTCCTGATGTCGGCATCCTCAGTGAGTTGTTTCTATCATTCCTTAGAAAATCATTTGTAAGTCCTTAGCAAATCATTTTTAAGTTCATAGGAAACTCTTTGTAATTCCATAGGAAATCCTTAGTAAGTATTTATGAAAACCTTAGGAAATCCTTTTTATGTTTTCAAGAAAACGTTCGTAACTCTTAAGGAAATCCCTAGTACGTATTTATGAAATCCTTAGGAAACCATTAGTAAATGGTTAGGAAATCTTCAGTAATTTCGTATAAAATCCTTAGTAATTGCGTATAAAACCTTTAGTAAGTCCTTATGAAATTCATAATAAGTTCTTAATAAGTTCTTAGTAATTATTTAACAAGTCCTTAGTAAATCATTTTTAAGTCATTACTAAGTCATTGGTAAATCTTTAGGAAATCCTTAGTAAGTATTTAGGAAATCCTTTTTAAGTTCTTAAGAAAACATTTGTAACTATTTATGGAATCCTTAATACGTATTTAGGAAATCCTTAGGAAATCATTAGTAAATCTTTAGGAAATATTTAGTAATTGCGCATAAAAACCTTAGTAAGTCCTTAGGAAATTCATAATAAGTTTTTAACAAGTGTTGAGTAATTATTTAACAAGTTCTTAGTAAATCATATGTAAGTCATTAGTAAGTCCTTAGTAAATCTTTAGGAAATCGTTAGTAAGTCTTTTTTAATTCCTTACAAATGTCCTAGTAAGCCATTAGTAATTATTCAATAAACTCTTGGAATGATCTTATTCCTTGATAAATACTTATTAGACTCTTAAAAAACTCCTTGGGAAATTATTGGTAGATCCTTATTAAGTCCTTAGTGTTGGACCACACCAAGTAAAACATTAATGTTGTTCTTTTTCATGTTTTTATTTATACGCTTGGCAAATTTTTACCTTGCATTTTGATGAACTTGTCGATGGTTGGTTATTCATAATGTATTTTAATGTTTTCAAGAACAAATGGATCGACAACAGCACAAATAAGGTAATCCACATTCACATAACATTGAGCTTACCTCATTTGTGCTATTGTCGACCCAAATAATAGGCCATACTTATCTGTTATTTCTGTTGTTTTATCAATATTTTTCAAAACTTAATAAAATAAATTGTTGTTTCATTCGAATCTAAAACCAATGTTATGTATACACACGATACTATTGAAAAAAAGTTAGTTTATGTTCTATTGTATCCATTGTTTCAGTTTTATTCAAATTAACTTTTCCTCTATTTAATTTTAATGATCAATGCTGGAATATAACCGTTTTCTTTCTGTATAGTTGTGCGATAGTGTGCGTGTACAAATATATATAATTGAGAAATCTAAGGTTATTAATCGTGGAATATAATGTGTTTATAGCCTTAATAAAAAGATAGGGAACATAAAACAAAATAAAATCTACAAATAAAATTTTTAATACCTTTAACTCCGACATTTATAAACTTTAAAATAATTTGAAAAGTTTAATCATAAACAATATATTTTAATAACATTTTTATCTTTATTAAAACTTAATCTTTTTATCTAAGATTTTCTTTATCTGTTTTTAAATCTTATTTATTATGAAATTATAATAGACTTTTCAACGGAAAATGTAATTGCCCTTTATCTGTCACACCAACAACTTTATTTTAAGGACATATGCATAATTAAACAGAGTTTACTTTTCACCATGTTCATTCCGGTCAAGGAAGCGCATATAGCGCATGTAACACATGTTATCTAGCAGATATAGGCATATAACGCATACAGATCTAGCAGGTGTTATTGAAGCTAGATCTATATGTTAGACTGTGCGACATATGCGCATATGATGAGCTTCTCCGACGGCAACGGTTATTATCCTTCTAGTGTAGGTACCTAGCATTTTATTATGTCTTAGTCTTTATAACATGAATTATTCAGGTATTAACCTAGTAATTATGAAATTTTTAGTTTAGGTTGAATATATTTCAGACTACTCTAGTATGACCATCTTGTGTATTATAAACATCAGACTGGTTTTGCTGTTTATTTAGTTCAACTTTAAAGTTGATAACAGCTTTCTATACCTTAACCAAAACCGTAAATTAATTTAAATTAATGAAGTAAACAAAATTTATAATTTATAATTAGTTCAGATGATTAAAATAAATTATTCATAAAATTCAAAACAAACATCTTTATTTTAGAAGATTAATAAATTATGTCTCCAAGAAACAGAAAAAGTTACATGACCATAAATCATTTTTGATGAATTGTTTGAAACCTTAATGATGCATCGCATTGATGATGCATGATGATGATGATACAATGTTTAGTTATAATTAAAATATAACAAATGATACAAAATGATACGCTTTTCATGATACGATGTTGATACAATTAAAAAATAACAAACGATACTAAATTATACGTTGGGTTACGTTGGGATTCAGTCTTTACAAATGACAATTAAAACGCAAAAGCATTATAAAAAATAATAATAATGATACTATAATGATACTATGACTATAAAACTAGTGTCAGTAATAATCATAAAGATAAACTAAGAATATTTAATAACAGTGTAACATACTATAATTGGATACTAATAATAGCGTTGTATTCTACAATTTAGATGTAGAAAATGTGTTGATTTTGATTCATTTAAAACCTTGTTATCAATTTAAATATATTTTCCTCCAATCAAAACTGAAATAAAACTTTTGAAAAACTAATTTTTGACTTGATGGTACAATTTTAAATTGATGGCAATATACAAACTTTTATAGATGCGCAACCAATTACTATTTAAAAATATAAAACTTATTTTATTCAATTTGCTTAAATTTGTAGTATTATTTCAATACATTTGTTCTTTTATATGGATCTCCAATAGCACAAGTGGGGTAACCCACATTCATGTGAGTTTTATCTTATGGTTTGCCTGTATTGTTGAACAATTAAAAACTTACAAACAACCTTCCAAAGTGAATTACAATATAAAAACAATTTTTCTTGAAGAAATAATTGTTCTATAAATAAATGCAAATACAAGATAAATTAATAAAATTATTCAAACTTTTATGTAAAGAAAAATACGCAAATAATTATTAATAAAGGTTTGATTATTCAGAAAAACATAACAGTTTATGTTTACATTATATATCTGGAGTGTTATGCAACAAAAGGATCAGCACAAGAGTAAAAGGAAAATTCTACAAAACTGTGGTAATACCATTAATGACATACGGAGCGGAAGCCTGGCCCATCAAAAAGGCTCAAGAGTGGAAACTGGATGTGACAGAAATGAGGATATTGAGATTCACGTGTGGAATTACAAACCGTGATAGGATCAGAAACGAAAGAAGTAGAGGCACAACTAAAGTGGTGGAATTTTCGAAAAAAGGACAAGAAAGGAGGTTACAGTGGTATGGGCACGTTATGAGAAAGGAAAATGACTATATAGGGATGAGAGTAGTGGATATGAAGGTGGAGGGTAGAAGATTGAGGCCGAAGAGAAAGTGGAGGGATTACGTTGAGGGAGATATTAGGGAGCGGGGATTAGCAAGCAACGAATATGTTGACCGATGCAAATGGAAACACATTATCAAAACTAGCTCCATCAGTTTTTAGACCCACAGCTTGTTGAACGGGTCTGTTTCAACATCATGTCATTATGCTTTAATTGTCGGAGATTACCTGAACGGTCGATTTCCATATCTTTTTTTTATGTATTTTTTTGCATGGTAATTTATCAAAGCAAAATTGTATCAGCTAAAAAAATAATTTAACTGTTCCTTAAAGAACGCCAACGTTCCGCAGTGTTAAACATAACACCCGAACAGATTCACAACGTTTTTCGCAATGCTAAAGATCGATTTGAAATGTAATGAGATATGGACGTAAAACATGTTGAGTCATTTAAATAAAGTTTTTCTCTTGCTGATTAAGTTTTGGTTTTCGCTTTTCTTCACAATTTATCTAGGAGAAAAATCCGATTGTTTTGTGTTTTCCAACTATCATTAAGAAGGATTTCTGAAATGTATAGGGACACCTTGTTCATGCAACATTAAAATTTTGAGCAGAGCAAAGTTTGGACACGATCAAGTTAATTCAATACCAATTCATATATTTTCAGATGCTGATGCCCAAATGAGTAATCAGGAAGGCTAACGTCAAATAGTGTGTGATTTGCTAAGTGCACTCGTCACGCCAAAGGAGAAGACTTTTTCTTCAACCATGAGATAATTTTCTTGCACCTTTCCAATCTCTTTTTCTTCATAGCTGTTGTCAACAGGTGATTTGGTGTTCTTGTGTACGATTTTAACTTCATATCAGTTTTTACTGCATTTATAATGGTCTTATTGTCTGTCTTAAGTTTTTTTTTCACATGGATTTGGCAATTGAACTTAAGACATACAGCAATACCATTAGAAATGCAGTAAAATCTGATATGAAGTTAAAATCGTACATAAGAACAACAAATCACCTGTTGACAACTGCTATGAAGAAAAAGTGATTGGAAAGGTTGCAAGAAAATTATCTCATGGTTGAAGAAAAAGTCCTCTCCTTTGGCGTGACGAATGCACTGAGCAAATCACACACTGTTTGACGTTTGCTTTCCTGATTACTCATTTGGGCATCAGTATCTGAAAATATATGAATATTAGTGTTAAGTATGAGTATAACATCAATTATGTTAGATTTAAAAACAAGTCATGTAGTCCCTGTTGAGAAAAAAAAGGTTAAAAGTTCATTGTAAATTTTGCTTCTCCACCCTGTGTATATATATACTCATGTGTATACATATGGCAACCTGAATAGCATATTGCAATAGCTACCCTAGTTTAGAAGCATGTTTGAAATTTATTTATTTACAGACTTGATCATTTGACTCATAAATCCATTTGTTTTTGCATAGACTGCATTGCAGGCCATCATTGAAAATGTAGTCTAAAAATATTATATTGTTAGTTTTTTGATAACTAAGTGAAACAATCATTAAATATTGGATTGCTTTCACAAAAACTGTTACCTTTAGTTCCACAAACTAAATTTTGATATTTAATGTTTTGAAAATCTTTTTGGTTAAAGACTTCAATAAAAAAACTAAACGAAATTGTTTTTTATGGAAAACCTTAATCCATTACCTTAATATAATTATAATAAAACTGTTTAATAGAGAATTGATAACAAATTTAATCAATAAACGGAAGGGAACTGTCAATACTTTCAATAAATTTTTAAATGAAAGTTTTTTAACAAAATTTTCAACATAAACATTTTAATAAAATGAAAACTTTAAACATAAAAGTTTTATTAAAATCTTTAAATAAAAGGTTCTGAAAAAACTTTTTACATAAGATTAATTATATTAAAATCTTTAAATAAAAGATTTTAACAAAACCATTCAACGTAACAATTGTATTAACATCTTTAAATATACGTTTTTAATAAAAAAATACTAACAAAAGTTTTAATAAAAAATGCAATGACAAGTTTGAATACAATTTTAAATACACGTTTTAATAAAAACTTGATCCCAATTTTTAATAAGAAATTGAAATACAAGTTTTATTAAACCTTAAGCACAATTTTTGATAAAAAACGTGAAACCAAGCTTTTATCAACCCCTATCATCAGGTGACCCGACCGGCGTACAAGTGGGCGACCCAAAGGACTGCTTCAGAGTGTTCTGGAGCAACTCTAGTCGCAGCGGCCATTTTGACACCTCCACCTACACCTCCGCCTCCATGACCGCCATTGCAGATGGATCGCAGTCACTGAATAAGCTCGACGACCAGGTGATCAACAGTTGTCGCATCCGGTTTATTGGCACAGCCGACGAAGTGATTCAAGTGTCTCTTTTCAAGTACAGATTAGGGTGAGTTTCTTTTTTATTTTATAAATGATTGAAGTTCTAGTTTTGGTTTTATTTATTTCAAATCTTTTATTTTCATTGTTTATTTCTATAATTTTCTTATGATTAATGTTTTAGTTTGAGTTTGTTTTATTTAAATACTTTAATATTTTTGTTTATTTCTATAATTTTCTTATGATTAATGTTTTAGTTTGAGTTTGTTTTATTCAAACACTTCAATATTTTGGTTTAATTCTATAATTTTCTTATGATTAATGTTTTAGTTTGAGTTTGTTTTATTTAAATACTTCAATATTTTTGTTTATTTCTATAATTTTATTATGATTAATGTTTTAGTTTGAGTTTGTTTTATTCAAATACTTCAATATTTTTGTTTAATTCTATAATTTTCTTATGATTAATGTTTTAGTTTGGGGTTTGTTTTATTTAAATACTTTAATATTTTTGTTTAATTCTATAATTTTCTTATGATTAATGTTTTAGTTTGAGTTTGTTTTATTTAAATACTTTAATATTTTTTGTTTATTTCTATAATTTTCTTATGATTATTGTTTTAGTTTGAGTTTGTTTAATTTAAATACTTAAATATTTTTATTTATTTTTATATTTGTATTATGATTATTGTTTTAGTTTAAGTTTGTTTTATTTAAATACTTTACTATTTTTGTTTAATTCTATAATTTTCGAAAGTCTTAGAAAAGCTACCGAAACTCACCTAACCTTACCAAACCCAACTTTCTCGTGCATACAGAGTGTAAATAGACAAATAAGAGAACCATTAACAAAATATAGGCGGACGTACAATTTAGATTTGCGATATATAGCATGTTATAATTAATTTAACAATGCAGTTGTTTCAATAATTTGTTGCTTAATGGACATATTTCACCATATTACAATTTTAATAAATGCTATTTTTGGAAAAAAAAACTCTATTGAAAAATTGCAAAATTGCTTGAACGTTGCTGAGATTGACCTTAAATGATTTTAAATTGGAGTTGGTGCTATTTAATTATTCTAACAATTTTGTTCTTAGGGTATCCATCTTATGCATATTATATTACAACCAACATGCGTGGGTCAATACATCGTCTCATGTCCACAATTTAGGTGAAGGCAAATGTTAAAGTATTTTATTTTTTATTTTACAATTTTTTTGTTTAATAAAAGTTATCGATAGTTACATGGATAATAACTTTCCTAGAATCATTGTTTTAATATATTATATGTTCTTTAAAAATGATAGTTTAAACATTAATTAATTTGAAAAATTACTTCGCTGTTTTTTTTTAGTATTTTTCGACGTCTTAATTTGGTTGTCTTGAGAAATTTATTTAAGCATACGTTTTAGGTTACATTTACATTTTAAAATGAGTATTTACATTGAAAGGCTTTTAAACATTGAAAGACAACGTGAATCGTAGGATACTGCCCCAAGGTTCGAACACCACACGGTTATCTTGAAATATAACACTAAGTAAGAACTTTAGACTTCATAAAGATATATACGCAAGGTTAGTTTCATCCTGAAACGAACTATGTGTATTATTTTATGAAGTCTACAGGTTGTACCAAGTGTTTTATTTTAAATTGTCGTGTGCTGTTCAAGGTTTGGGGCAGTACCCTAAGCTTAAAATTAGATGTTTAAAATTTAAATTGTATTGTATAACTTAAGTTACTGCATTGAGTTCTTTAAAATTATATATTAAAGGTTAAAATGCTAAAAGTAGAATTAAAATCAAAAACAAAATTGAATTGCTTGACGACCAAAGTTGATCGAACCTTTTAAAATGAAATGATTAGAAAAGTTGGAGAGAAAAATTTAAAGAGGAAATCAATTCAGGTTGAACTATATGAACATTTTAAATTACATTACAATAAGTTTAAAATAGTTGTGTAAAAGATATGAAACCCTATTTAATATAACAATTAATACAAGTTGGTCAGTTAAATTTAATGAATCTTGCATTAAAGAGACGAAAACCTCTTGCCAACTTTATTCAAATTATTACAATTGACGTAATAAATAAAGGTGTATTTACAATGTCAACAGTTAGGTTGTGTAATGTGTATGTATGTAGATGTTTATAAGTAAACATTTTCAAATTCTATCGAACAAGAATAGAGAAGAATCAAGAGTTTTTTGTATTATGTATTCATGTTGGAGAGCCAACGTTTTACTGGTTTCACTTTTACCTTCAGGTGTAACAAAAATCTCATTAGTCTTTAAATGGATTTTGTTCAGTTTGATTTGTATTAGGTTTGATTTTATTTCAAAACAATTGGCATTGGCTTTGTTTTAAAAGCTTACATTTTTAAACCTTTAACTTTTTATATATAAGTTTTTACACTGTACAATTGGTGATGAGGGATTATACTTCTTCTGAAAAATATTATAAAACTTACATTTCAATTTTTTAGATATGTTAAGTGGTATATTCGTTTTCTAATTAGGGCAGCATAGTTCTGTTTTGATTAATCGAGCATGTTTTAGTTTGATGTAATGGTCTTTTTAAAAAAATGTATTGCTTTTTTACGAGTTTTTTAAGTTAATTGCGAATATTTTGATAACAACCAAAATAATAAAAAAATCCCACCAGCGGCGACGGTTGTTCCTCCGAAGCATCTCTCTATGACGGCGTCGCCACCGACAACAGCGACAACCTCCTCCGCCACATCTGCGGACCTGTGAGTAGGGAACCAAAAGACCAGAAGGGAAGGTTCCTCCAGCCAGAGTTCCTCATTTCATCCTCAAACCTCCTCGAAATCCACCTCAAGTTCGGCGAGGGAACCGACAGAGACCGACAGTTCCTGGCCGGTGCTTACCAGTTCCATAACAGTGAGTTCCTTTTTTTAATTCCTTCATTTTGCCGATCTTAAACACTATACCCTTTTTATATACACATTTTTATATACCCTTTTTATATACACATTTTTATATACACATTTTAAGAAAGAAAACAAATTTGAATTCAAAAATAATATAATAAGTATGCAGACCTTGAACACTATACCTTTTTCGTATACACAATGTAAGAAAGAAAACGCGTTTTATTTCAAAAACAATATGATAATTATGCCGATCTTAAACATTATACTTTTTTTCTTATAAACATTTTTGGAAAGACCAATAATTTTACTTAAGAAATATAACGATATTAATAGTATTAATATCCAATTGGAAATATTTGATTACCATTTTTGTTTGAATCATTGTTACACCATTACCCACCAACGCATCTAACGTCTACATAGTGTTGTTAAAATTTAAATAATGTAAAAGCCTTACCTTAAAAAGTAACGTTATCTTAATATTAGAATTTTAGTTGTTTTCTTCTGTGCCAACGTTGGATTGGTTTGAGGTGTAGTCATATTCATACATTAAGTCACCAGCGTTAAAATAATGTTTGAACAACTTTGTTGTTAAACAAATATCAAGTTGAAAAACAAACCAAGCTATTTGTTAAACATTAAAAGAACGTTGTTATTCTAACTTTAAAATTGACAAGCAAGTCGGTTGGTTTTCCAACGTTGTTTCAAATGTGGATATAAACAATTTAAGCAAAGTAGGACTTGGATCAAAAAATAAACTTCAGATGTACGTTTGCATAAAAAGTTTAAGCGCAACACAAAATAAATTCAACTGCAACGTTGCTATAACGTTAACATGTGGTGGTTTGAGCAATGTTTGTTAGTGAACAATGCAACAATATTAATTATAAGTTTAAACCCAACGTGATTTAAATGCATCACATACGCTACATTATAAAAGTGTTGAAAAAAATGTATTTTGCTTATCAACGTGAAGTTTTATTTATAGCAATGTTGCTCAAACATTATTTCAATGTTGATGACTTAACGCTGGAATGCGTTTATACTTCAAACCCGTTAAACCAACGTTGAAACACAAATAGGACAATTTAATTTTTTTGATGGGAAGTATGATCTGGTGTGAAGATACTCTGTGGTTGATTATTTTTTCTACAATCATGTTTATTTTTCATTCAAACACTTAACAAAACTTGGAACTTTAATCATTTATAAAACAGTTTGATTTTATCAGGTTAAATGATTCATAAGGACATGAAACCATGAGTGATAAACCTAATTAAATGTTTGAATAAGTAATTAAGTATTTTGTAGAGTTATTTCAATTTTGAATAATGTCATATACACACAACATTTCATGTTTATTAATATGTTTCTTTTTAAATATAATAACATGAAATATCAAACGCACTAAAATATTTTGAAAGCCTGATAATTAAATGGAAGTTTCAATTTAATGATCATTATTATAATCTATAGAGTTTAAAAATTAGTCTTTTATAAATTATACACACCAATAGTACAATTCTGTTTTATATAAGTTATTTAATACATAAGGAAACAACAACCCCAATAAAGACCAGATTGTTTAACGCAAAATACGAAGAGGGGGAAGTAGAATAACTAATATCATGTTTATTACATTATAACTAGTGATTAGAAATACAAGAAAATAGCAAATGATGAGCAAGTCTCTTCATTTAAGAGAAAATCCTTATAAAAAATATAAGTATACTTACAAGACATTTGCTACACGAACCTTATTATTTGAACTGTGAAAATAATTCTGAATTGTATATGTATACGTAGTTCATCTTTCTGTTCCGTGGTATTTACAACTGCATTCAAGTATATATGTATTGTATTCAATATTTAAAG
>JARUHE010325951.1:0-11154 GCA_031471125.1 Archaeomysis grebnitzkii | reverse complement strand
AGCCAAATTTTAATCAAAACATAATGGCATCATTCAACAAAATGAATACTCTAGAAAAACGAAAAAAATTAAACTTCGTTTCAAGTTTAAACAAACCCAAACAAACAAACACACAAACAAACAAACAAACAAACAAACCCAAACAAATTCATTTTCAAAACTGACAAATAACAATTAGGATAATTACTACTCATAGACCGGAAATTTCGTGTAAATAAACAAACATTGTTTGGCAAAATCTCAATAAACTTTATCTTTTTTAAATTAAACTTTATAATGTTGGTTAAAGCGTTGCAACTATTGTTCAATAAAAATGTTTGTAAGTCTTAAAATAAAAAACTTTAAACTTTTGAGCGAAAAAAACTGAGTTCAAAAATATTTTTTTTGGCTATAACTCAGTGAGTATTATTTTTTGAAAAAACCTCAATTATGATAACAATAGTTAGCTGCTTAAAACAAACAACTTTCATATATTCAAGCTCTCTGCCGCTCTTCAAACAAATTAATGTTTAATAGTGTAAGTTGCTGAAACGCGTCCACCTGTGATTTAAAGCTCATGTATATTATAATACATTAGGTTTTATTTGTTTACATTGTTTATCGAAAATCAGCTTTTAAAGATTTACTGTATACAAAAATTAGCAAATTTTAAATGAAGCTACTATGATTTGTTTTATAGGTGGACGCATTTCTGCAACGTACCCTACACATGGATTGAAGGACGATGAATACGACGCCGACACTGACGGAAAAAAACCTATCGCCTACGTGCTCGATAAAAATGAAGAAAAATCTTATTTTTTAGTTTATAAAGTAATCGAAGTATTTTTTTTTGTATTTTTATTAAAACATTTTACAGTTTGATAAATTTTTTCATTATATTCTGAATAAAAAAATAAACAAAAAAATAAATAAAATAACGTGTTACAAGATTTGTAAAAACTTATTAGACAAAGCTTGGTAGCTTTTGGTAGATACTTCATAAAACTTGGTGAAGGTTGCTTGTTAAGTATATTTTTGTATTTTCCTTTAGTAGATTATAGTATTTGCAACGCCGACACTACTACAGGCCTCCCCCGTGTTACTTGCCATAAGGTTTTGACTATTACACAGATTAAGGAAACCAGGTTACTTCCATATACTGTGACTATTACAAAAAACCATTGGAAACACAACTGGTAGCATAGATACCAACCATAATCGTGATATCGACCTAAGTTTTCTTCATCTATGATCAACTTTGTTGATCATAGATCAACTAATTTAACATTGATCGTACGACAAGAAAGTTAATCCAGTATCAAGAAAGGATGGGTCGAGAACGTATTGTGTAATAGGGATTTCGATGTTTAGTAGAGTCGGCGTTGGTATTAGATTAATGTTGGTAGATTACTAGATATTACTAACGAACATTAGCAAATACTTATGATTGATTATTTTTGCTACAAAGATAAATGTTTTTTTCTTTCCATTTAGTTTATTGCTTATATTGATTTAAATTTTGCATTATATCAAGTACTTAAACAAAAGTTAAAACTGTAATGTACTTTACTGAATAAATTCTAAGTCTAACTCCAAGATAAAAATCTATGAAATTGAAAAATAAACGTGTGCGTGTGTGTGTGTCCGTGCGCGCGGGCGCGCGTGTGGGTGTGTGCGTGTCCATGTGTGTGTGTATGTGTTTGCGCAAACGTGCGTGTGTGCATTTGCGTGTGTGTGTTTGCGTATGTGTGTGTGTTTTCGTATGTGTGTGTGTATGCATCAAATATTTATTAAATAGGTGTAAGTAATTCCATGGAAGTAATAGTGTCAGAAGAATTTAATCTAGGCTCGTTATATAAAGTGAATTCGTTCGCGACATAATAGTTTCATTCGTTCAAAATTATATTTTCAACACTTGCAATTTATTCAAATAATTTACAAACAAACATAAATTCTATTTGTTTAGAAAATATTAAAAAATATTTTAAGAAGATGAAGTTTAACCCTTTTAACGCCTGACTATTTATTACCCTAAGGTCTATAATACAATGAACTTTGCATTGGAAATAACCCTACAGTTGTCACTAGTTTGTCCCTAAAGGGTTAATTCCTTAACAGCTATGGTGGTGAATTAGGGACGTTTTACAAAGGTTATTTTCAATAAAAACTAACGTATGGCAGAAATTACGACAATAATTAATCAGGGGTTGTATGGTTAATAATTTAACGCATGACTGAACATTGTCGCAGAATTAAAAGACATTGCTATTAGTATTGAAAGTATTTAATTACAGAACAAAATTGTCCCCAAAGTAATAAATACTTTCCCTCCACCTTTACTAATCGTGTAAACTATTAATAATAAATAAAACAAATTGTAATAGGTAAATAACTAAATGATAAATAATAAATAAATAGTAATAGTAAATAAATAACTAATTAAATGTTAACAATAAATAAACAAATAAGTAAATCTGTAATAAATACATTCCTTCCACCTTGATTAACGGTGTAAAATGGATTGTTTCAACGTAAACAACGACGTTAAAGTGTGGAATTACTCCGCAATATTTTTATAATGGCGCCATTTTTTAGAATTTACAGAGACTTTAATTTATTTATTTTCATCTGATTCAATCACTTACAGAGTGTTCATAAAATTATATGCACTACACACTAGCAGATAAATGTTCAATGATTTAGGTACACTCTGTTTAAGTTTTATTCGTATGTATGTTTGAAATGTATTCGGATTTATAATTTTGTTAATTGTAAACTTTGGAAGTATTTTATATTATAATACAATCAGCAAACAAACAATAAATATATCAAAAGACATTTAGATTAAAGTACAGTAGTTCTGGGTTAAGTTTTTAAAGTGAAGAATTCTTAAAGAAGGTCAAATAATAGTAAGTAATAATAATAGTAATAGTAATAGTAATAATAATAGTAATAATAGTAATAATAATAATAATAATAGTAATAATAATAATAATAATAATAAGGCAGAAGAGGACAGTTTTTGTACCCAATAATAAGAACAGCTTTGACGTGCACGCGATGTTTCGATTGTGAATTATGTGGAAGATATGGTTTGAAATTCGTGTTAGAAAAATAACAAATATAAATATTTAAGAAAATGAATAAATATAAGGAAGTGAGAAAATTAATAAATACAAGGAAGTGAGAAAATTAATAAATATAAGGTAGTGAGAAAATTAATAAATAAAAGGAATTGAGAAAACTGATAGATAGAAGGAAGTCAGAAAACTAATAAACAGAAGGAAGTGAGAAACAGAATGAAGAGAAATGAAATAAAGAAAATAAAAACTGATAAAGAGTAATAAACATAGGTATACGAAAGGAAAATTTGTTAATGAAAAATGAAAGAAAAAAGAAAAGATACGTTAAGAGACAAAACGAAGAAAAGCGGACCAGAGAAAAGGAAGAAAAGTGTACAAGAGAATAGAGAAAAGGAAGGAAAGCGGACAAAAGAATAGAGAAAAGAAAGAAAAGTGCACAAGAGAAAAGAAAGAAAAGTGCACAAGAGAAAAGAGAAGGAGGAATAAAAGTGGGCAAGAGGAAAGAATAGAGAAGGAAGAAGAGTAACGCAAAATAAATAAAATATTCGTGTGTAAACTAATTTTGTTTCATCGCCCAACAGATGCGAGACGAGGTAAGATGATGACGGTGGAGCCTAAAGCTGAAGATTTGTCAAACGCTTATCCTCAATAAACAAATTGACAAAAGATTTTTGGTAAACTTGACAAACTAGATTATACAATAAACGAATTGACAAAAGATTTTTGGCAAACTTGACAAATTAGATTATTCAATAAACAAATTGGAAAAACTTTTTTTGGCAAACTTGACAAATTAGATTATTCAATAAACAAATTGACAAAAGTTTTTTGGCAAACTTGACAAATTAGATTATTCGAATTTAACTTGAAAAATGAAGGAAAATTTTGAATAAGTTAGACGAATGGAACAAAATAAATAACAAAATAATCAACAAAATATAAACATAATAGAAACTTGAACAAAATTTCAAAACTAATGAAAAAAATTTCAAACTGGAGATATATTACAAACATTTATTTGTCGACTTGTTTGAAAAGCAACATATAGATCGATAAAAGCATAAGTGAGGTAAGCTCTATTTTATTTGAATGTGGGTTGCCTCACTTGTGCTATTGTCGAACAATATAAGACTGTCACAAAAAGTTAACATTTTCATCCCTGCTTGAACAAAATCATCTGCATGAAATAAAGATTATTTTCAGCGATAGTTTCTGTGTATTATCGATCAAGAAATAAGGGTCGCATTCCGATAGAAATTAATGTAAATATATATTTCTACATTGTTTTGTTGTTTATTGCAAGACATTGAGACTTAAATAAGGAAACTCTGTTTTATTTGTAAAACTAACTGAAGTTAATTAAAGCTAATCCAATATAACAGGTCGAGAAAATATACAAAGGAGAACAAAAATAAAAATAAATTAATCAAGGGGGGAAGAAAAAAAAACAATAAAAAATAAAAAACCAAGGTAAAAGAAAATAAATCAAGGGAGGAATAAAATAAACCAAGATATATAAAATAAACCAAGAAAATAAAATAAACCAAGATATATAAAAAAAACAAGAAAATAAAATAAACCAAGATATATAAAATAAACCAAGATATATAAAATAAACCAAGAAATATAAAATAAACCAAGATATATAAAATAAACCAAGATATATAAAATAAACCAAGATATATAAAATAAACCAAGATATATAAAATAAACCAATAAGAGATGAAAACGAAGAAAAGTTTCAATTTATGCAAGAAATGGAAATTTTTCAGACGTGAAATGTGCAAAAATGTCAGGACACAAATTGCTGAATTGGTCACACTTTTGCTCAAACATTTCGGACTTTTTTTCGACAATCTCCTGAATTTTTATTACTTTGGCGCTGAAAAAATAAAAAAAATACTTTAGGTTGTCTTGTATGCCGTTATAAAATATCTTCCACAATTTTAACGTTATAGATTAATTCTAAACCAGAAGTTCCAATAGTTATGTTGAAATAATAATTGTAAACCATCTAGATTATAGATAAATGTTGAGGGACAAAGGGTTAGCTCTGGATATTTTAGGACTACAAAAGGTAACCTCAGTCGAGAGACATTGGTCATAGTTTTATTCAGGTTTATTTCATTAAAGGTGTTTTCTCCAGTTGTTGTCAAATGTATTTGTTTTCATTATTGTTGTCAAATATTGTCAAATGTTGTCAAATGTTTTCATTATTGTTGTCAAATGTTGTCAAATGTATTTGTTTTTCATTATTTAGTAAAAATTTGAGAAACAAATAAACAAAAGCAATTAGATCGTTCAATGTTAAGGAATGCAAATACGTTAAGTCTGGTTAGAATGATCACTTTTACAAACATCATTATTATTATTGTTGATGTTATTGTTATTATTATTGTTATTAATGTTATTATTATTGTTATTAATATTATAATTACCATTATCATTATTATTAATATTATCATTATCATCATTATCATTATCATTATCATTATTATCATTATTATCATTATTAGACTTCTTAACAACACAGTGCAATGTAGGACTCTTGTAGACCTGTAAAACATCCATATGATGAAGTATTTCAACTTCTATGTTATGCATGTGCATGACATTAATTTTATATGGCCTGACAATAATTAGGTTGCATTGTGCCACACATTACAAAATCGATACAAGTAACACCATGTGAATTGACATTAGCACAAGTGATGTAAGCTCTGTTATTTTTATGTGGGTTACCTCACTTGTGCTAATGTCAATGCAGATAATCTTTCAAATAAAGATATAATCTCAAAAAATGTAACCTATGTTGATGCTCAAGATTTGTCAAAAGACCTATGGCAGTAGTGCCACTTTGACAGTAGTACCACTTTGGCACGCATCTATTAACACTTTAACAGTTTCTTGTAACACCGGTGATACATACGTATAATGGTTTACTCCATCTTATGTAACATCAGTTAAATTTATCAAAACATAAACTAACTTGTTTTGTATCACTGATGTTACATTAGATGGAGTAAGCCATTATACTTATGTATCACCGGTGTTACAAGAAACGATTAAAGTGTTAAACTAAGTGCTGTTGATGTTTCAAAGTCTAATGTTATCAATAACTTTCTAGGATTTGTCTTATCCTACAAACACGTTTGTTATCGATTCAAATAAGAAAGTTTCATTTGCATGTTCAGACTCGTTTGGTTTAATTACACTTGTAAAGAATAACTCGTTTAAAGTTTATTTAAAGTCTGTGCACTTAACAAAAATTGCTACCTGGACAATACATACAGTATTTCAAAACGTATTTAAGGTAACAAAATGTAACAGTGAATGGATCAACAAAAGCACAAGTGAGGTAATCCACATTCAAATAACATAGAGGCTTACCTCATTTGTGCTATTGAATCAATAATAACACAAGTGAGGCAACCCACATTCAAATAACATAGAGGCTTACTTCACTTGTGCTATTGTTGATCCAATAAGTACCTTCAATAAATGCTGTTCGAAAACTTTTCTATTATAATTATATTTGTTCCCAATAACATATTTTATTTTGTTCAAACTATAAATGAATAAAATTTTGTTGAATAATAATTTAATTTTACTGAAAACATTTCTCATCTTGTAACCCAACCCACCCTCGTCTTGATCTAGGACCCACTATGCCTAAGCCCCACCCACAATGGAGACAAGGAACCCAACCCACCCTCGTCTTGATCGAGGACCCACCCACAATAGAGACAAGGAACTGTCAAATAAAGTTTGATGGCGTTGGAATCCTTTTATTATCCTGAAGGATTATTTTGACGGCTCGGACAGGCTGGTGATGTGAGGATCACGTGGGAAAGTGAAGGATCCACTTCATGCGAATTTAATGTAAACATCCTTCGAAAAAATCTTCTTCCCATTTTCTATTATGTCGTGCTGGGGATTTTTATTCTGAATTTTCTATTTTCATGTACTGGGGATTTAGCTAGAATTTTTAGTATTTATGTTCTCAACTTGGTGTTGGGTTTCAATCAAATAGTAACATCCAAGATAATCATATCCGGAGATATATGATTGAGCTACTTGTTTTTTTTAACAGTTAATAAATTATTTACTACAAAGCCTAAAAACCTTACAGTTGAATTAAATACATTTAATTATGCCATTCTTGTTCACTATATCTTATTTTTTTTTATTGTAATTCATTTGAAAAAGTTTGCTATTAGTCCAGAATGTGGAGAAGTAATAGCTTGATTATTATGCTGAAGAAATTCAATTCATATAGTTTATTTTTATTAATCTAAAACGTAAGCCATATAATAATTTTATTTCGAAAGTCGATTAGTTTTGAGTAATCAAAAATGTTTCGTTCAACTGATCCAAAAGGAGCTAATTAAAAATAAATTGGAAAGTTTTTTATTACAACATTTTATAAATATTAGTTTAATTATTATTATTCCTCTGAAAACTAAAATACATTGAAGTTAGCATTAAAATAGCGGTTATTGTATGGGACCAAATTGTCCCAACAGGCAATGTAGGGTTAATAAATGAATCCAGTAAACGTCACCTTTGACGATTGAGTTCCCGGATGTGGATCTCGGAGGTTAATAAACATTTGCACGTGGATGGGAGGACGGAAGGGAACCCTTTCGTACAGATGTGAGCAGCCGATGAAATAAAATGTCACTTCAAGGTTCGCTTTCTTAACCGATATTTTCATGGTGACATGCAAATATTTTTGACCAGTTTAGTATTTGAAGAAAACATTTAATAATTATTTTAATGGAGATAAAGTTTCACACATGATTACATAAACAAAACACAATTTGTGGTAGAAGAAATACAAAATGAAAATACAGATGAAAAGTGTTTGAGAATTTTTCAACAGCAAATTCATTAGAAATTATTACCATAAAATGTTTTCATAAAAATAATTATGTGTATTTATTTTGTGCACATTGATATTCAAATACAATTGTGATTTTCTTTCTTGTCAATAAAATAGCCTGTCAACATCTGTTTGTCTTTATTTACCAATTTGAATTCACAGAAATTTTATAGAGCTGGCTCAGAAACATTTCTGCAAGATGAACCTGCATAATTAAGTATCGGTTATTACAAAAAAATGCTAATCTCCTGGAGAAAATGAGTTTGATTTCTGGAATCCGCATGCAAAAACTCTATGATGACGTTTTTGTTACAAGAATTTTTATTTGGATGTAGCCCAGTGATATCTGTCGGATTGGATCTTAATTCATCATGGGTCTGCTTTTACTGACATAGAGGGACCGTTGTATATTACTTTATGGCTCACACTTGTTTAATTATGGATACTAAGTAGTTAATAAATTGTAATGTGAAACCATGCAGGTGACCTTATACCATAGAACTATTGTATAAAAGATCATTATTTTTATTATTTATTATATGAACTGTCCTTTTCAACTTTCTGTAGAAAATTCTGGATTCTATGAACATGTATTTTCCCTATGATTAGGATAAAAATACACTAATCTTAAAAACTAATCACTATTTTGTTATAAGAAAGAGAAAACTATATTGTAGCTACGCCTATTGAAATTACAATATAAATAAAAGAACAGCACCCAACACTGAACATACCATTAAGTATCAAATGTTAGCTTTGATTGGAGATTATCTATCATACCAATAAATTAATTGTTGAAGTATTAGCTATGATGTACATACTTAACCAAATTTTAAAAAGAAACTACATTACAAAAATACAAAAAGTATTCCAAGCTTAAATTTAGTTTAGCTACTCATTAAATAGTTGTCAAAAATGAAATTACTTTTCAAAGAAAACGTATCGGCTTTGTCACAAACTAACATAATTTGTTACTCGATATATTATATAACTTGATGCTGTCAATCTATAATATTGAAGATTGCTAAATTGTTATAAATATTACTTTAGGGGTACTACATAGTTCACTCCAATAGTTATTCCTAAGGAACATGTGGCAAAAATAGTTCTAAAGCCATACCTATTCCATTTACGAATAGCATTTAATAATAATTTAGTTTTGATATTTAAACTAAACTTATCAATTAACTATTTTTCAAACTACATTGTTCAATACTACATCATAATTAAATATTTTTCGATGTATTTTAGCTAAATTTATAACTCACATGATACTCATACAATTTTTCCTTAAATTAGCATTATGATAAATCGGCATAGGAACATAATTTGTGTTGTGGGCTTACACTGTTATAGATTATAACAATGTGTTATAAAAATTAAATAAAACATAATTATGTTTGATATGTTTTTAGTTATTTTGTTTTGTTTATATGTGAATGACTTGAAATATAATTAATGGTGAAATAATAAACATTAACAATGCTATTAAAAATGATGACGATAACACCAATAAATGATAAAAAAAAACCAACAACAATTAATAATAAAGAAAAATAACAACAAATAAAATAGTTTTCTTATCGATATTTAATAAACAAATGTTAAAAATCGACAACCGACGATAAGATAAATGACCAAAAAATTACAGAACCTGATTCCGCGGATGATGATTTTGACGCAAATCTAAAGATTATTTTAGCACGAAAAGCCGTAAAATTAAAGTGATTTTAGACGACCTCGTCCAGAACATTGAAGGTTGCTTTCAATAATAAATTTAATGTATTTTAGTTCTTATGTCATACAACCTTCGTGCATTCAATTACTGAATATTTTTTTGTAGAATATTGAGAAGTGAAAGATAAATTTGAAAAATGTAGAACCAATTAAACATGTTGATGTTAAAAATATACTTTGTTCATTAATGCAGTTTGCGTTTTTTTTTATTTAATTATACGTTTTAATAGTTTCTTATTTCATTATAAGTTTTAAGTTTTTTATTTAAGTATAAGTTTTAAGTTTTTTATTTCATTATAAGTTTTAACGATTTTTTTATTTCATTATAAGTTTCAATAGTTTTTTATTTCATTATAAATTTTAAGTTTTTTATTTAGTTATAAGTTGTAACAGTTTTTTATTTCATTATAAGTTTTAATAGTTTCTTATTTCATTATAAATTTTAAGTTTCTTATTCAATTATAAGTTTTAACGGTTTTTTATTTAATTATAAGTTTTAAGTTTTTTATTTAATTATAAGTTTTAATAGTTTCTTATTTGATTATAAGTTTCAACAGCTTTTTTATTGAATTATAAGTAACAGTTTTTTCATTGATTATAAATTTCAAAAGTTTTTTCCATATAATACAAAACAAAAATTCAATTTTAAATACTTCATATATTAGATCATAATTTTATTTCTATTTTTGTATTATTTATTCAGAAGTTGAACAAAAATATTTTCTTTATTGTCGGTAAAAAATATGTTTTTTCTTACAATACTTCATATATTAGATCATAATTTTATTTCTATTTTTGTATTATTTATTCAGAAGTTAAAGAAAAATATTTTCTTTTATTGTCTGGAAAGTTGTTTTGAAAATATAACATTAGTAACTGAAATGTTTTGTTTTTTGCTTATATACAAATTTTATTAAGTTTTTATCATAACTTTTTTTATCTAAACAATTTAATTACGAGCTGTTAAAATAATCCCAATATAGCCTTAGCCATTAAGAACAATGTTCCATTTGTATGCGTAGGATCTAGTTATATAATTTATTTTTACTGCAGTTAACCCTTTAATTCGTGAGAAGTTCATGGCGTAATACATAAAATAAATTATTGTCATGAACCCTTATTATATTTTACTTCATTTATGTATATATTGTAGGGTTAGTAATTTTATATGTCAATGAGGAGGATATAAAAACGAATATAAAAAGACCTCGTGATTCACAAATGCTTTTTAGTGAAAAAAGATACTGAAAATATCAAAATCAAAATATTAAGCCACAGTTATTGTAATTAAGAGTTGTCATAACTATATATTAAAGTTATTGGACTGTTGGATAAATATTGATTCAATTAGTTTTCGTTTAAATATGTCCTTCTCTTTTATAATTAGTTGGCTGGAGTGTACAAAATTGAATGTTCATGTGGATTATGCTATGTTGGAGAAACTAACAACTTTGTTAGAAGAATGAA